>JAHPZR010005734.1:0-97500 GCA_019787425.1 Platygyra sinensis | reverse complement strand
ATTTAGAATGAACGAAATTCAACTTAAAACACCACAGTAAAATTTAAAACCGTCTTGACAAACTGTAATTGTACGTTATTTTTGGGCCTTGAACTAACAAGTTACATACAGGCAGTAGATGACTCAAAACGTACTCACAGTCCTGCATAACACTCTGCACTATCTGAGATTGTCTCACTAGTTTTCTTTTAGTCATTTCGCTTTGACAAAGGATATCTGAAGGAGGATGCCCTCAACTGATCTAAAAATGCATTTGCTTTCATTTTTTTGTTGAACATATAATAGCACTCTCTAGATTAAAATTGATGTGAACAAGAAATTATTTCTAACACTAAAATTTTTCTCAAGTGTGCTATGATTATATGGTTATAAACTTGATAGAGAGTTCCTGATCAAAACCTGTGTGTTGTATTCTCAGGGAGAACATGGAGAGGAAATCAGTGACAAAGCTGGTACAAAGCTATCAAGGTAAAAGTGTATTGTCGACTTGGACAAAAATATTTCGAGGATGGACATTGCAAGAAAGCTCTCGAGTACCGCAAGCTTAATCTTAGCTTTGCCAAGGATCTCGGAGATAAACAAGAACAAGGACATGCATGTTGTGGTCTTGGTTACATTCATGCGTTTCTCGGTGATTGGAAGACAGCCATGGAGTACCACAAGCAACATCTTAGTATTGTCGAGGATGCTGGAGATAAATTAAGTCTATCAGTTGGATATGGTGATCTTGGTGGCATTTATTGCGTTCTTGGTGATTTGAAGAAAGCCATGGAGTACAACCAGCAATCTCTCAGTTTTGCCAAGGATATTGGAAATAAAAGATTTCAAGCACGTGCATATGGTCATCTTGGTCAAGTTCATCGTTCTCTCGGTAGTTTGGAAAAAGCCATTGAGAACCACCAACGATTTCTTAGCATTGCCAAGGATATTGAAGACAAAGAAGAGCAAGCAAGTGCATATTATAGTCTGGGAGAGTGTTATGCCCGTCAAGGTGATTTGAACACAGCCCTGGAGTACCACCAGCAATCTCTCCGTATTTCTAACGACTCTGGAAATAAAGGATTTCAAGCAAGAGCGTACTTTGGCCTTGGCAAACTCTACATGTATTTCAGAGATTTGCCAAAAACCGAAGATTGCTTGAAATCCAGTGTAGACCTGTACGATAGCATCAGAGATCTCCTTCATTCGCGAGACGACTGGAAAATAAGCCTCCGGAATACGTCTCGTTATAAAAGTGCTTACGATTGTTTATGGTTCGTTCAGTTAAGTCGAAACAAGATTATTGAAGCCCTTTCTTCAGCTGAACGTGGACGTGCACAAGCTCTAATGGACCTTCTGAAAACAAAGTATGACATGGAATTGGCTCAGTCTTCATATTCAGCCGAGAACACCGAAGCAGTCTCTGACATTTTACGCCACCTTCCATCACAGACAGTTTTTCTAGCAATTTACGGGAAATTAATATTTTTCTGGGTACTAAAGAAAGGAAAAGAAATGCATCTCAGGGCAACAGTATTAGAAGGGAACAAATTCCAAGAAGAAGGAATTGTCTTTGTGCAGTCTTGGATCGAGGAAGTTTCCAAAAAGCTGAGAAGTGTCAAATGCGAAGATCGTTGCTTGGATGGCTCAGCAGATGACAAGGTGCCTGTTCAGAGGTCTGAAGTGACTGCATCATTAGAGGGCAAGAAAAAAGCTTTAAAGGAACTGTATAATACTTTCATTGGCCCAATTGCAGACTTGTTACATGGTGATGAAATTGCCATCGTCCCTGATGGTCCCTTGGCATTTGTTCCTTTTTCCGCAGTCATCAACCAAAATTCCAGGTATCTTTCTGAAACCTTCAGAATTCGATTGATTCCTTCGTTAACAAGTTTGAAGCTGATGGCAGAGTGTCCAGAGGGGTACCACAGTAGGACTGGAGCGCTGCTTGTTGGAGATCCGAGGGTGGGTGTAAAAGTCGTAATAAACGGCAAATGCACTGAACTACCACCACTCCCCTGGGCCAAAAAGGAAGTGGAAATGATCGGTGCGATTCTCAATACTGAGCCTCTTACAGGAGAAAGCGCAACAAAGGCCGCAGTCTTAAGCCGGATAAGCTCAGTTGCATTAGTCCATATCGCAGCACATGGTCTTCCTGATACTGGTGAGATTATCTTGTCTCCTGATCCGGCGTCCTCGTCGGCAGACTTCCTCCTTAAGATGAAAGACATTTTGGATTCAAACTTGCGAGCACAACTGGTTGTCTTAAGCTGTTGTCACACCGGTCGTGGACAGATTAAGGCCGAAGGTGTGGTTGGTATTGCACGAGCCTTTTTAGGAGCTGGTGCTCGTTCTGTTATCGTGACATTGTGGGCAATCGATGACAAAGCAACTAAAGAGTTTATGAAACACTTCTACAAACATCTCTCTGAGGGCCAACTTGTCAGCAAGTGTCTCCACCAAGCCAGAAAGCATCTGCGAGAATCCGACGACTTCAATGACGTGAGCTGCTGGGCTCCGTTTGTACTTATTGGAGATGACGTCACAATCAATTTTAACCAAATCAGGTGAGGATCTTACTTGAAAATGATTCTTTTACAACACACTGCCTTAAGCTGAATTAATCACACCTAAAGTGAGACGAAATTGTTTGAATGGTGTACCTGAACGGAGGCACTAGTATGCATTTCAGAAATGTGAAGATAGGTAGCCATCAAATAAAGTTTCCAATTGAGTTTGAAATGCCAATAAAAAGTGGTTTAAGTGGAAGCATGCACGCTACTAGCAGAGGACCTAAGAATTAAACCTGACACACACTGTGGTGGCTTTCGTTTTCGTTCCCCTATCTTATTTCTTTTTCTTTTGAATTTATGGGATAAAGTAACATTTTTCTGATTAAAAAAATAAAGTACATTTAAGGGAGCAACTTTCTTGTCTTGTTTTGGTAGGATGACAGCCTCAGGCGAAGAAGCATCTTTTGATTTGTCTTGTGATGTTTGAGCTATGCAAGAAAAACTCCTCCACGATGGTGAGTGAACTTGGTTTGTTCTTCTTTACATTCAAGCTTTCATTTTACTTCAGGAGATAATTAAATTTCTTTTCAGTTTAGTTTTGTAAAAGCCACCATGCATGCTCATGAGTATTTTATTCCAGTGATCATTGTAAAGGTTCACTTCATTGGACTGCTGTTACTATTGGTGCTCGACTGTGTTTCCGATTACTGTTGAAGATCACGTGACAATGTCTTGTGTTAACCTTACATTGTTGCATTTCTTCTTTGTAACGTTAGTTCGCAAGTGAGAGTGATTCTGCTCTGGTTAATTTATTCTTATCTTTTTTTCTTAGTGCAAGAAGTTTGTCATCAACTTGAGACTAAACTTATTATGAAGAGGTTGCTTCCAGACGAGGTTTAAGGGAGTTCTTCCCGCGATCTTAAATTGTTTGTAAATATCTCCTTTATCATAAAAAAGTTCAATGTTTTAGAAGAAAAAATTAGATATTTAGGTTCACATTTCATTTTATTGGCCAAACGAATTTTCCTACTTTTGGGGAAAACTGTATTCAGATATACAATAACAGTGTTGGAATGCACAATAGTTTAATCAATTTAAAGCTTAAATAACGCGATACGAAAATCAGGCCATGTTGCCATTACTTTGTTCCAAAAGCCGTTTTTCGAAAAGTGGTATTCCCTCGGGGAAAATGTATTCTCTCCTTAAACTTAATCTTTGTCAACGATGGTTTTAAATTGTTGGTGAACAGAACCATGTTTTATAATAATCCAGAGAACTAAGTATTCCCACATTTCAAGTTGAAACGTTTTACGGAGTTGAAAATTTTGAATACTTGATGAAATATCCAATATATGTAATTAAGACTTTATGTCCATATTAGAGCAGTTTCCTTAAGTTGAGATTAAAAGTTTCCGTTTTAGCTTTTCTGCAGAAGTATTCTAGAATGCTTGATTTAGACATCATAAGTACATGTAAATACCTCTAATTTTGCAAAAAAAAGTAACTTTCTCATTGGCAGCAAGGCATTTATTGATTAACTACAGAACAGTTTATTGTGTTCTGAAGATAAATCTCACTGGAGCAGCTTTATCACGACTGTCTCCACAATTGAAAAAGAGTAATCATAGAGGATTAAACAGTATATTTACAAAAAGTATAATTAACCAATCAGTTCACGATGAAGCAATAGAATTTAGGTAAACAACGGCACTAAGGTCAGGCCAGCACTTGATTGTTTCCTGTAGGACCAAGTTAACTAATGATAGCTTTTACAATTTGGTGTTATTAACTGGGTTGATAATGTGAATTGGCCACCGAATCTTCCAGTGATGAAGAATCCCTTTGCGGTGGTCAATTCACATTATCAACCCAGTTGATAAAACCGATTGATATTGTAATACTGCCACCGACGCAGCACCACAGTTTCTTTAGAAACTTACCCCCTTTAATAAAGCTCTTGTATTTTTTACAGTTTTGAATTTGTATAACCAGCCGTATAGATAAATGAAAGTCTTACAGTTTATAAAATAAAGTAAATGAAAATGTCAAACCTATTAACAGTGCTGTTAATGAACTCTTCAAATTGGCAGTGGTTTTGCATTGAGGCTCTAAGCGGGGGGTACCCAGAAAGTACACAACAGGTAATGGACAACTTCTGGTGGCAGGGAAGCGCTTAACTCTAGGGGTAAGGGGACCAGGAGAGAGGCCTTCCTGGGGGGAGATGTGATCGAGTGATACCGGGGGTAGTCACCCTGGACAGGGGTCCAGATCAGTCTCCGGGGGTGAGGCCCATATCCCCCAGTCACTAGGGACTAAGGGGAACCAGGAGGGGTGGCCCATCCTGGGTGGAGTACAGATCAGGTGTGACCTGGGGTCCACACCCTGGAGTGGATATTTTTCCGGACCTGTCTTCAAGGGCTAAGCCTTACTGTGGGGTAAAGTGCAGCCAGGGGTTGCACTTCCCTGCCACGGATTGTGGAGCGTGGGGAGATGGGAAACAATCCCCCCACAGTAGAAGGCGGGCTCTAGTAAGATAAAAGCGACACTAGTTCTCTTAATGTTAGTTATGGACTAGTATTAGCTAAGAGTTTAGGTACTTCAAAATGGTACATTTAGGGGTCCTTATATAGCGTTCGTAACAGTCTGAGCTCCAGCGGCCTAGAACTTTAATAAGCCAGGGTGGAAGGCCAGCTTTGGCTGCTGTAGTGGCGGCTCCAATACGGAAACTGTGGGAGTAGAAATTGTTGGCAGGGAGACCACAGTGTTGCAGAATTGTCCTAAGGTCCATTGTGAGATTGTTCCGAGTAAGCCATTGTTTGGGTCGGACGAAGGCAAACAAAGGTTGGCTTGATGTCGGCTGGGCTTGAAGGAGATAGTCTTTCATGGCCATCACCGAACAGATGGGTGACGAGGACTTTGCAATGGTAAGTGTGTGGCCCTGTCTGAAGGGGTCAGTTTTGGACTGTTTGATGTGGACTAGCATGTGGCTGGGTGAGTAGGAGTTGGGCAGCAGAGTGATGTCATTGCAAGTGAGGTGGAGAGAGGGGTCGAATGGGCCATTGCAAGTGAATTCACTGGATCGTAAAAACCCAAAGAAGGCAAGGGTGAAGGCCGCCCAAAGCATAACATGGTTCAGATTATGGGAAAATTCGGGCTTAAGGTTGGAGTGAATGGAACGGAGAACTGTAAGGGTAATGGGAAAACGGTCATGCCGCTTGGTAGGAATAAGGCGCTTAATGCCAGTCAGGACCTTTTGTAACCTACATGTATGCATTTCAGTGAGCTTAAGTGGAAAGTTAAGTTCCCGATGAAGGTCCTGCACTGCCACCAGGTACAGCTTGACTGTTTCATAGGAGACTGTGTTGGCTAAATGAGATGCAAAATACATCAGGGTAATTTCTGTGGCTGGGAGGAGGGGTTTGAGGGGCCTATCAAGCCGTACATGAGGGTAAAGGTGAGGAAGTGCTTGACGCCAGCTTGATAGGTGCGACGAGTGGAAGGGGCAAGGGAAGCATGAAGGTATCGCTGTACTGACACTCTCAGATGTTCATCGCCGATGGAGGGATGGCAGAGGCTGTGGGAGAGGCTGAGGGAGCCAGAGTGCGGAAACGGTCCATCTGAAAACGGGAAAGGGAATCAGCAATAGAATTGTCCAAGCCGGGGATGTGAGTGGCTGAATGTAAAGTTGTATTGGAGTGTTTGAAGTGTGATTGCTCGAATGAGGTCCATTACCCGGGGGGACTTAGAATGTTTAGAGTTTATGCTAGCCACCACTGACTTATTGTCACACCACATGCGGATTCTTTTCTCGGACCAGCGGGACCCCATAAAATGCAGGCCAAGTATATGGGGAATAACTCCTGCCATTCAATACTAATACCTCGTTTTTGGCTGAGAGTGTGGTGGGGGAGCCAGGGGCCCTGGAACCATTCGCCTGCTAAGAAACCCCCATACCCCAGGGAACCTGAAGCATCAGTGTATAGCTGAAGCTCGGGCGGAGAAGTGGCCTGGGTATCTAAAAAGAGAGACACCCCGTTCCAATTTTGGAGAAAATGTTGCCACATAGCGATGTCCTTACGGAAACCTGAATTAAGGCGAATGTGCCAATGGGGGAGCTTAATACCCTTTGTGAGATGGATAATGTGTTACAAGAAGAGGCGGCCAGGGGCAATGACCTTACACGCAAATTGGAGGGTACCAATTAGTGACTGGAGCTCCTGTTAGGTAGCTGATTTCCTGTTAGCCCACTGACTTAGGGCTGCCTGAAGGCGGGTGAGTTTGTCTACCGGAGACGGGCTTCCATTTTATCGGAATCAAGTAGGATGTCCATAAATTCGAGGCATGTGCATGCAGGAAAGGTTTTCCCGGGAGCTATGGGAATATTTAGTTCTGCAAACAGGTGTAAAATTTGGCACAGGGCAGTCATGCATTTTGACCGGGGAGGGGAG
Organism: Platygyra sinensis; assembly: GCA_019787425.1. NCBI lineage: Eukaryota > Metazoa > Cnidaria > Anthozoa > Scleractinia > Merulinidae > Platygyra > Platygyra sinensis. The sequence goes on along the minus strand of JAHPZR010005734.1, from coordinate 90,560 downwards.
GTAGCAAAAAAGAAATTGTCCAGTATATGAATAACTTTGGGGATTTTAAGTTTATTTTGAATGATCCATTCGACTGCAGAAGAGAATTCGTCAAAAAGGAAGGGGGCCGACCTGAGACCGAAGGGGAGGACCATATCGAAGAAATAAAGGCCTTCCCATTTCATACCCAGAAGTTCCCAATCAGAGGGGTGGACGGGAACATTGCGAAATGCTGATTTTATGTCGAGTTTGGACATGAAGCATCCTGGACCGAGGTCCTGAAGTATGGCAATTACGTGGTCAACCTTTATGTATTGCAAAGAATAGGATTCTGGAGGAATGTGGGCGTTGGCACTGGTGGGGTGGTGTTTGGGGTAAGAGAGGTGGAAAATAGTACGCCATTCTGAAGAGTTTCTTGGGAATGACCCCAATGGGGTATACCTGCAAGTTGGAGAAGGGGGGGATGCAAAAAGGCCCCGCTGTGTGGCCCAGGGTAACCTTTTTTAGCATGTTTTTGTCAATGATAGATGAGTTGGTATTTGCACAGGGAAGGTTAGAATATTCCTTGGGGTCCCTAGGACCAGAATAGCCGATCTTAAAGCCCTGAGAAAACCCTGTGAGAAGGCGATTAACTATTGTGGCATCTGGATGGTCCTGAAGGAAGGATGCGAAATTGTTGATATCAATGGGGGTGGGAGGGGTCAGTTGGGAGAGGTACTTAGGAGTGTCCTCGGGAGGAATTGCCAGAGCTTGAAGATGATTTAGGTCTGTCCTCTCTGTGGCGGGTAAGTTTAGTGTGCTCTTCCCTAGAGTGAGCTGTTGAGCATCCTGGCTGGTTACACCTGTGTTGGTATGGGCATGGGATGCGGGCACAGGGTCGGCCTTTGTTAAAGTTGTAGCACAGGTCGGATTGGGTAAGGGCATCCCTGGACCTACGAGGAGATAGAGGGCAGGTGTCAGAGAGATGGTCGGTGCTGCCGCAAGATCGGCATCCCGATTTGGGGAGGCCTGTAAAGGTATCTAGGTAGAGCTGGACGTCCCGTTCTCCCCACTTGGCAGAAAGGTTATGGGAGGCCCGCCTTCGGAATTCCACGTCATAGACGTACCAAGCCATCCCAGGGAACTTTCGTGCCGCGTCTCGAATCTACTGTTGATAGGCAATTAAATCCGCGGCACGAGAGGGATACACCGACACGATAACGGCGGAGTAAGAGGAGGAGGGGAGGGGAATAGTTAGGCCCTGATCACCAACCTTAAGATTGAGATGGGAATGGATGGTGTCAGTGAGAAGGGAGGTCATTGGTAAAAGGGTAGCAAAGTCCGCGTACTCACCGTTCGTGACGGCCGACGAGGTGGCTTTTGTCAGATGGCTTGCGAGGGAAGGCTGTCGGAAGTTCGGGTGGAGGGACGCGACTTAGACCAATCGCGAGCGAGCGAAAATATTTGATGGATTATAATTAACAATTAGTATATACTAAACAGTGGATAGCGTTGAAGGCGCGCTCTGCTAGTCAAACTCGGAATATCCTTTGCTACTTACCTCAGAGCAACTCGGGGGGAAAATGGCGTCCCGGTTTGCATCCGTGACAAGTGAAGAAATCACCAAATTAATTTTTTTCTGGTGTATATTATCTCACTGTTTTAGTATATACTAACACAACTATTCACCTCAGTGTCGGTGGCTAGCGGTGGTATTCACCGAAGTGGAGGTGAATAATACTGGTGGGGGTATTTATCCACCACTTTCACCGACACTGAGGTGAATAATTGTTTTAGTATACAGCACACAAGCTGAATAACTAGCAGACCAAAGAGTTAGATATTTCGTTGTTTACATAGTAATTTTAGTGCTGGACATTTTTCGTAAACAAGGCATTTTATTTTGATTTTTCGCCTTAGAATATGAGGATAAAGAGATTACACCAAACTGTTGCCACTATTGTGTTTTTTTGGTACAGTCTCCTCGTTCATTGAAAGAATTTCCTCTTCGGAAATCGAAGCGAAACGGGAAGCCATTATGTTTTTCTTCGGCTGCTCGGAAGTGAACAGTACTTGGCTAATCACGTTCGAGCTACCCATTCAGCGTGCGCGAAAAGTACACTTCACTTGTGTGGTATATACTAAGGAACACCATCACGCCCCGTGATCAATTTAAACCAATAAGAACAGGAGAAAATTTAGTGGTGAACTCGAGAAAATGAACTGGGCCGGGTTTTTCAAAGCGCGATAAAGCTTGCCCAGGGTTAGCGAGAATTTTGATTTCAGCTTTGTTGACTTTTTGGTTAGGTAATCTGTTTATATTGTTTGCCCTTCAGTTTTGGGCTGTAGTAATCTCAAACTACACCAAACATCAGAGGTGAAAAACATTTTTAAACAAGAAAAAATAAAGCTTCAGTTAACATTTAACCCTGGGTTAACGTTAAGCGGCTTTCGAACAACCCGGCCCTATAATGCGTGATAGTTGACGAGGGCGAAACTCGTGAAAGTTTGGGAGAACTCCAAAAAGCTGTGGAAACACTCGTCTGCGGCTCGTGTTCCCACAGCATTTCTCGTGCTCCCAAGCTTCTACTCTTGTTTCTTTAACTCGAAAGAAACACAGTACATGTTTTCTATTTCTTAAGTAAATTGGGTGTTTTCCTTAATTTTAGAAATTGGAGAGCACTTGAAGTGCAACCTTGCTTTAGTTCCGTCTCACGCAGTAATGACGAGTAAAGGGAACGCCAACAAGGCCAACTACGTCCGTGTCCTCGTAGAGGCGTCAAAACTGTACGGCAACGATTCAGGCAGCTTCGCCTTGTTTGACTCCGCAAAATATGGCGGAGGTAAAAAGAAGGATCTGTTGTTCAAGGATTCCACGGTCGAGCTTAGAGATGTTAGTGGCGAAAGCTACACAGAATTTCTTGGTGAGGACTACATGGCAGTTATCAAAGGCTTGAATGAATGTGTCTCAGTGGATGGAGGCAAAGATAGTCTTGAGCCTTACTTCCTTGCTTCTGTCACGCTTGCGTTGGTAGCCCTGGTATTGTCCGGCACTGCTGAATGAAAAGCGCCGCTTTCAAGTCATTATGGTGCAGTCTTCAAAAGCTGCAGGCTTGGTGGGAGTCCTCGTTTTTTTCCATCGCTCGTAAAGCTCGGTAAACTAATATATGTATTGTTTCATTCGAGAAAGAGTAAACAATGTATTAAAGTTTATCTTAGTCGGCAAAGCAAGTAGTTTTTTTTAGAAGAAAACCGTAGTTTTCTTTGCGTCATTCGAAGAAGAATACACAAGGTGAAGTTCGCCGTCTCGCACGGCAAAGCAAGTAAGCAAAATCTCTCTTTTTTGTTAAAAAGTAGTTTTCTTTGCTTCATTTGAAGGAGAATAAGCAAAGGTGATTTTGTCTTGAACAGCGAAACAAGGTAGTGTTATTTCTAAAGGTGAACTGTAGTTTCCTTTGTTTCATTCGCAAAAGAATAAACAAAGACAAGTTGATGTGCGACAGCAAATCAGACAAGTGTGTAAGTGTTTCAGAAAGAAAAGTCTCATTTTCTTTGCTTCATTCGCAAACGAGTAAGCAAGAATGACTTAAGTTTGTCTGGTAAGTTAAGTTTGTAAGTGTGAAAGCCTTTTTTTCAATTTTTTACTTAAAAAAATATATTGTTATCTTTGTTTCATTCGAAAAGGAATAAATGAAGTTTAACTCATCTTGTTTATATTTTATTCATAATAAGAAACGAGATACCGTCGTACCGAAGCAGAGTCAATGTTTTTAGGGATCACAACCTTTTGACGCTGTCATACTGTATTTCCCGCGGGAATCTATTAAACAAATTGACGTCAGTTTTTTATGTGTCTGTCACATTGTCAAAGTAGCTGTGGATCCATGAGGCGATAGCCGAGTGGATCCGCGGACTACAATGTTATGACGAAATTCATTGTCAATAACAGGACAGACGCATTAAAAACTGACATAAATTTGTTTTTTACGATAACAAATAGTCAAATTGCCCGCTCTAGCTCGCTGACGCGTCGCATGAATTTTAAATCCATGTGTATGTCGACATATTGACAATAAAATTTAACCAAATTTCTGCAGTTATCGTAAAATTGGCATGTCAGTTTGGCTGCAACGAGTCACGTGCCAAAACATTCCCGCGTACGGCTGGCAGTTCGAATCCACGGTCTTGATTGATCGTCGGGGACTGGCACCGAACTTCCAAGGCCTTCCGAAGTTGCCTTCCTCACTTACAGAGGGCCCGTTCTGGTCAAAATTGTAATAATAAAATTGCCCCACAGGTCAGTTTTTTCAGCGACAGTTGTACGTGTTATTAGCTGATGTATTTTCGTCGGCGGTACAATTTTTTTTGAGGTGGTTGCTTATTTTTTATAGCAACGTGGATTATTTAAGTCTGGTTAAATTTTTTATAGGTTCCACGAACGAATTTTTTCACTCGTACTGCAAATTAGTTTTGACTGTACTGCGTATTTTTTACTTCTAATACTGAGAATTATTTTTTGACGGTATCGTGAATTTATTTTTTGGCCTACAATACAATGCGGGCTTGCGTTAGAAGGGGACTGGCTTAGGTGTTTAACTTTCTAGGCGGCCATTTTGAAAATTGTACGAGTGCTTTCTAAGAAAATGCCAAGACGAAACATTGTCAGAGAAAGAAACGAAAGAGGATTTAGCCTCTCTTACAAACTCTGAAAGGAGTCGTTAGTCTGTGCGCAAGTGATGAGGTTTTCTGGACCGAGGATTTAATAGAAGAGACTACGCAGCGGCTAGAGACTTGTGTACAACTATAACCCTTATCGAGTCCCAAATGAGCGATTCCCTTCCTGAGCATGTGCGTCGTTTGAGGAGCAATGTGCAATCACTGCAAAGACTTCTCGAGCCTTGTGAAACTTCTAAATCAACTGCAGAGAATTCTGCTTCAGGAAATGTACAATATTTCGAAAATTATTGCCCCCGCAGGGTTTTTGGCCCCAGAGGGCCAAAAACCCGAGGAGGCACCTTAGGACTCCCCGCGTAATAGAGAGAGAAGAAGAGAGAATGTAGGTATTTCCGGTATATAGCCGCAAAAAATCTCGATTTGATCGCTTGCACGCCCGCAAGGTATCGCCGTTTTTCCCGCAAACGCTCATGGGAGGCCAGCAAAGGGACACGGGCGCGAGGACTTGCGGGATCGGCGTCTTTGCCACGAGCTTTGTCCTTGGTTTAGATCTCGAGTTCAAGCGTCCCTGAAGAGCGTTTGTATTTGCCGGCCTCCATTACTATTTCAGCGCGATCAAATAAGTTCGCTTCGAAATGGCCGAGATTATGACCTAAAACAAATTGAAAACGCTTTCAGAGATCCTGAAGATAGATTTTGGGGGGAAAACAGCTCAGAGAGTCCAAAAACCCGAGGAGGCACCTTAGGACTCCCCGCGTAATAGAGAGAGAAGAAGAGAGAATGTAGGTATTTCCGGTATATAGCCGCAAAAAATCTCGATTTGATCGCTTGCACGCCCGCAAGGTATCGCCGTTTTTCCCGCAAACGCTCATGGGAGGCCAGCAAAGGGACACGGGCGCGAGGACTTGCGGGATCGGCGTCTTTGCCACGAGCTTTGTCCTTGGTTTAGATCTCGAGTTCAAGCGTCCCTGAAGAGCGTTTGTATTTGCCGGCCTCCATTACTATTTCAGCGCGATCAAATAAGTTCGCTTCGAAATGGCCGAGATTATGACCTAAAACAAATTGAAAACGCTTTCAGAGATCCTGAAGATAGATTTTGGGGGGAAAACAGTACAGCTCAGAGAGTCCTGAAGTATACTAGATCGAAATTCGAGGCCAGTGTGGTTCATTTGCGACTAAATAGCTGAATCAGTATAGTACCTTCCGATCGTCAGAATTACCCAAGGATAACAATAAGGTGACAGGCCTGCGCGACTCCCATTCACGTGTAGTAGCCGCTTAGGAAGTTTTGCCCGTTTTGTATGGTACGATCGGAGGATCTTTGAATATTTCGCTAAGCACTAATCCTGTGTTTTCAGGGAGACATTTCGTCAGAATGAAGCCGTTAGAGGTCATATTTCTGTGTGGCTTCCGCTGTACAAATACAAATACAAATACTTACTTACTTACTGTTATCCGCTTGTAATTTGCAGAGTTTGACACCTCTGTTTTTTTGCCAGTTTTTTTCTCTTGATATTGCAAGATATGTTTTAGGTTCTCTCAAATGTTAGCTCTGGAGGAATAAAGTTTGAAATATTCCTTTGGCATCTCGTTTATTTGGATGGCTTATTTTCACTGAGTAATCTTACGGCAGGGATCCAAATGTAAATGTTTTGCGGCGTTTTCATTGAGGACAAAAAGCTTGACTCTAATTTGCATATATGGCGACTGTAACGCGATACTTTTGTTTACATTTCACTTCTGTTGTGCTTTCGAGATACGTTTGCTCGTACACTCTTTTCTTTTGTAAGGATGTTATTTTTCCGGCCCAGACTGAATAGTCTTATTTTTCTGCCGATTTTAGGCTGAAAATATTCTTGTATTATTCTTACATTATAGCTTATGGCATTTTCGTTTTATTTAGAATTTATTAGGCTATCAAGTACAAGTGTTTGTTTCTGGATCTGGATCGCGTTCAGCACATTGTGCATGTGCTCTGGACACCACTTTTCGTAGCGAGGCCAAGATGTCACGTCAAAATATATTCTTATATAAAAAAGAGTTCATATCAAGACAATTGTTTTTTTTAGTATCTGACTAGAACAAAAACGTTCAATATTATTGTTTCAATGAGCAGAAATAAAAGAAAGCGGGGGCAGCTTTAGTGATAACTATTACTAGTAAATCTTATAGTGCATTTATGGCCTCTTAATTTCGAAATACTGAACATTTCCTCAAACGCATGCTACAAGTTGTAGATAATGCCGTGTTTTGGCAAAACGTATTGTTATTTTTCGAAAACGATCCACTCAGTCCGAGTTTTCAGACGTTCTCTATTATGGTCACGTGACATACCAAATATGGGCGTGGTTCGAAACATAGGAAACGTGAATCGAACAAACACGGTAAACTTTGATGCCCACTGGACTTCAGGAGCCAAAACAAAGGAGGTTTTGAGATTTACTTAGCAACAAACTTGTAGTTAAGTTTCTCCCCCCTTAAGTGACCATTTGAAACTTAAGATAGCAAACGTCTCGTGTGCACAAGTAGTGACGATTCGTCAACTTGAATTGAATTAAATCCTTTGTGGAAAACAAGAGTGTAAAATTGCTCTGTGTAACTATAAAATAAAAATATCTGCACTTACTATTGTAAACGTTAGAACTCATTCAAATCTTAAAAGTCTCGTCTCCTCTAACACATGTCCGTAGAACTCGAAGGTGGCTTCTAATTGAATTTACTCCTTGTGAAAAACAAAAGTATCAAGTTGCTTTTGTAACTAAAAATAAAAATATGTCGTCGCGTTTGCATACTGCTAACTCATGAACTGTTTAAAAACTCCAAGCTAATCTCGTTCATAACTAAAATCTATAGCCTAGCCACAGAAAATGGCGAAGTAAGCCCAATATATGAATACTTTTTTTTTTGCGGCGGAGCGAGCGTAGCAAGCGAGCAGCAACGTAATAAGGATTTTAACCGTCGTCCTTTTTGGGCAACCTTAAAACCAGGAAAAGGAAAACTGCAATTCGGAACCGGAATCCGGAATCCGGAATCCGGAAACAAGAAACCGGAATTCGGAATCCACAAATCCTGTTGTCACGAAGCTCTCTAGAACCTCTAATTTCATTGGATCTTGTTGGCACGAAGCTCTATTGTTTTAGGGCTAGGGTCCATTGTTACCATTGTTTGTATATAATTTTCTCAACCAATCCTGTGAGACGTTCCGAAGAGCTTCGTGGCGGCCCCACAAATCAAGGAAAACAAGTTCTTTAAATTCGCGAAAATTGTTTTGCATAGCTTTTGCCTGTAAAAAATTAGGAGGCCAATCGTAAAAAAAACTCTCAGACTTAACCTTTTTTGAAACAAAAATTCCCTGGCTCTTAAAATTCGTTCAACCGTTGTTACTAGTGAGGGCTATGATTAGGAGAATCTAAATAAAGTGCCTCGTAATATAATTCCAAGTACCCTGAGAGGGTCTAAAGTAAGCTTGCTGGTAGTTGCCTCTTTATTTAATAAGTGATCTGCAATTTACCTGAGATATATAAATTTGGCCTTTGTGTCTAGTAGAAACTGAACAAGATAGGACATGTAACAGAGAACACGGTCTCCGTCAGTGGCAGCCCCTGTACACTTACGGTTTTCGATTTCCAAAGGCTAACCTGGCTATTCTAAATATTTTTTTTCCAACAGATACGAAACTAATTCCAGATAAACACTATATCCAGGGCCGTAGCCAGAAAAAAATTTTGACTGAGGCAATGTCTATGAATAACTTATGACTGAGGCAATCAGTCCATGGTTGAGTTCTCTTCCTAGGTATTAGGTACTACAAGCAACAAAAGCCAAAGAAATGACCGAGGCAAGTGCCTCGGTTGGCCTGTTACTAGCTACGGCGCTGATATCCACACTGATACTGTTACAAATCACCACCGCATATTGCTGCTGGCCTTCGTATCAAGACAATTTATAGAAATGTTGTGTTCTTTTCGCTTGCGAGCGGATTGAACCACATGTTTTTAAAGACATTAAAAGACTGCTAGAAACTCACTGCAATAGGTTGCTGCTATTGTGCTACGCCCTAGTCTTCTCAGAGCTTATTGATCTAGACAAGAACCGTGCACTCTCAGTAGTACCAAGTTGACTGAACAAAAGATGGATTATTTAGCCTGCGTGCCTGCGAGCAGGCTCTCGTGTTTGGGCCAGGGACGCGAGCGGAGAGGCCGCGAAAAGGCTCTCGCTCAAATGCCAATGCATAAAGACCCTAGACACTAGAGCCTGCTGAGACGCATTTTATTTAGATTCTCATAATCAGAGCCCTCACAAACGGGAAGTTTTTGTTTCAAAACAGGTAAAGTTTGAGGGTTTTTTTTGCTTGGCCTCTTATTTTTTACCGGCACAAGCTATGCAAAATAATTTTCATGAGTTTGAAGGACTTGTTTTCTTTGATTTGCGGATTCCGGATTGCGGATTCCGGTTTCGTTTTCCGGATTTTCGCCTCCTTGGTCGAATACTTAAAAATCGTCGTTACGAAAGCTTGTAGAATAATTAAAACAAACGAAAAGCGTAGAACACGCTGATTTTATATATGCTGCGATCTATTTCTTTTCATCCAAACATTAATAGACCTCTTTAGCTTGGGCGGTTTGTTTTCCCATTGTAGAACACGTGGTATTCTCTGGAGAATTTTTCTTTTGTCCATCTTAAAATTATGCATTCATATACACGCGACTATTTGAAAATTTGAAAGCAAGAATTCTCAAGAGTATCATCACGTGGTCTACAATGGGAAAACAAACCGCCCAAGCTAAAGAGGTCTATTTAAGGTGGCCGAACACAGTTTTCGCGCGCGCTTTCGCTGATGCAATTCAGCACGTGCACAACTGGATTTCATAAAACATTCCGTCAATAGAGCGATCATTTTATTTTCTCAGCACCCGCACTATCTGTTATTTTTCTCTATAATTCAGGACAACTCGGATTAATATTAATCGAATTAATATTAATCTTAATGATTATTATAATCCAGTAATAGATAATTATAATCCTGTAATAAATTATTATAATCCCGTAAAAGATTATTATAATCTATTACTGAGGTTTTAGCCGTGCCTTAATTAATTAGGATTAATATTAATCCTAATTGATTAATATTAATCTGATAAATATTAATTCTATGAAGCATTAACATTATTCCTACCTATAATTAATCTTTGTTCAAAGCTTCCAAAGATTGACATTTTTTAACGATCTTAGTCGTCCTTATCACTATCTTATGCATTCGTGGACTCTTTTACTTGGATCTAAGCATAACGTATATATATAATTTACTAAGGGCATCTGCTGAGAAATTCAGATTCATAGTTGCTATCGTGATATACTGGCTCTGAAACTCGAAACAGTTAGCGTGTCTTTGGGATTGTCGCTATTCCTACGCAGCTGGTAGTTATTCCCTTTCTTAAGGTCCCCTCTTGTGTAAAAGCACATGACCACGGCACGGATTTGCTGACCCAGAGGCGCTTGCTCCTTTTAATTTTCTTCTAGGGTCAACATCGTGTTATCTTCCAGCTCTAGCATATGCAAGTGATCGTCATGTGACTGATGTGATCTGTGTTATGTCCCGTCAGTCCCGTGTTATGTCTGCAGTGTGTCTGTCATATAGATCTGTTACATCCAAACATTCACGGGAAGTTTAACTGGATTATAATAGAGATTAAAATTAATCCGGATGATATTATTATTAATAATAATCTAATCCTTCCAATTTTTTGCCGTGCCTTAATCTATTACTGAATTATAATAATCTATTACTGGATTATAATAATCTATTACCGGATTATAATAACCCTATTATAATCTATTACTGTTATAATCCACGGATTAATATAAATCCGAGTTGTCCTAATAATTGAACACAGTGTATTGATGGCTTTAGTCTTTAATTACAAAGATATGTTAGAAAAGGTAACGATGCAAAGAACCCAACAATTTTCGGCTTTTGTTTGTTACCGAAAGTATTCTATTCTACAACACTCCTATTTCATGCTCAATTAATATAAGATATGCATATCTTATCTTCCCCATGGGGGAAATTATTGATCCAGCGGGCTAGGTGAAGAGCTGTAACATAACTCTAAGGGCGACCGAACCGCACGACTTGTCAGGGCCGGGTGGGTGGGCCGTCCTTAACTCTGGTTGTCCGCTGGAAGGAAACTGAGCAAGAAACGAGTGTTTTCCATCCTATTTATGCCATCCTGGTTACGTAATCAGCGTGCATATGCAGGCCTGGTGCTAATTAAGCATTATAATAACTTATCTTATTATCGCATTTTGTTAGGAGCATTGTGAATAGGAGTGACAGCATTAAACCAGTCGATGACATTTTTTACAAAGTGTTTAACAAATTCGCAATCTTTAAATGTGTGATCAATTGAATCATGTTCACCGCAATAGAGGCATTCGTCATCCGTTTTGATTCCGTATCGAAAAAGCTCTTTTTTTGTTACTACAATTCTATGAATAAGTTTGAATTGAAATTCTTTTAATTTTGATTCCTTACAAATGTTTTTCAGGGAGTTAAATATTTTTTTCCATGCCTCTCCATCCAGGTGCATTGTTTGGTTCCATTTTGTTGGGCCAGTTTGACACTTCGTGTGAATTTTTTTGTTAAATAAACAATAGAAGTCCTTAGTTTTGGCTTTGCCTAAGTGGATTGCTGTCTCGTCGTCTAGTTGGAAAAGGGGGCTGTTCTCAATTTATAGTTCACTTTCCGGTGGAACTGTGGTTTTTGCTTTTGTGACTAGATGCTTCGGTATTGCACTTACGACTTGATAAAATTGGAGGAAGTTCGTTTTACAAGCGAATTTGTTTTTAAATTCTTGGTAAGAAATAAACTGGCCATTACTATTCAGCAAGTCTTGTATAGACAGAATATTGTTGTTAAACCATTCACTGATGAATATGGGCTTCCCTCCAACGAGAATTTCTTTGTTATTGTATAAGATCATATCCTGACCTCTGTCGTAGTTATACCGGGTTTTCAATTCATTGAAAAATTTTAAAATGTCGTTATAGAAAGATGGCAAACCGTCAATATACTTTGTGCAGTAGTTACATCTTAAAAGAAAACTCAAACCTCCATATCTATCTAGATAATAGTCTGGGATAGTTTTCCAGTTTTTCCTTCCTGGTGCGAAAAGTCTCGGAATCCAAGCTAACCGCAATGCTTTAATCATAGTTTCTACATCAATCATACGAATACCCCCTTTGTCTCGATCTTGATAGAGGCCTTCTCTTTTTATTTTGTCGTTTTTGTTTTTCCATAGAAATTTAAACAGTTTTGTTTTGATTATTGGCGTTATTTCTTGAGGGACATTGAGAATTGATGCTGAGTAAACGAGTTGTGATAGAGCGAGAGATTTTATAATTAGTACTCTTCCAAATAGTGTAAGGTCACGTGCCCTCCATAGGTCCAGATTTGTTTGCAATTTTTGTAACTTGTGGTTGAAATTGTGTTGGTTATTTCCCTTTTCGTCGTACGAGACATGGATTCCAAGGATTTTGACCGGATTGTGTAGCCATTTCAGTTGTAATGCATTGTTTTTATTATTTTTCCATTTTCCCAACCAGATCGCTTTTGTTTTTTTCCGGTTTAATTTTAGGCCCGCTAGCGAACCAAAGTTATCAACTATTTCTAAGGCCTTTTCTACAGAACCCAGGTCAGCACAAAAAAGATTCGTATCATCTGCATATTGGCTCAATCTCAGTTCGTTTCCTAATATTTCAATTCCTTTGACATGTAGGTCTTGTCGGATTTTATTGGCCAGTACTTCAACTGAAAGAATAAACAAATACGGGGATAGTGGGCATCCCTGACGGACTCCTCTAGACGGCCGAAACCAATTTGTCAGAAAACCATTGTTTAATGCGGCACTCTCAATGTTGGTGTAAAAGGTGCTAACCCATTTTTGAATACTCGTACCAAAATTAAAGACGTCCAATGTTCTCATTATAAAGGGCCATTCAAGGGAGTCAAAAGCTTTTCTGAAGTCTAGAGACACTAGAATACCTGGAATGTTATGCGTCTTAGTATATTCCATGACGTCGATTATGAGACGGATATTTTCCCCAATGTAGCGTCCCTTTATAAAACCAGTTTGGTCCGAATTTATTAGCTTTGGTAGCGAAGCTTCTATTCTTTTAGCTATGGCTTTAGTTGCTATCTTGCAATCAACGTTAAGTAAAGTTATTGGTCGCCAATTTGATAAATCTAACAGGGAGCCGTCCTCCTTTGGTATAAGAGTAATGATGCCTCTTCTTTGGGAGATGGAAAGCTCGTTTGCTTCATAAGCCTCATTGAAGCTTTCGACGAGGTTATGTCCTAGCAGTTCGAAGAAAAATTTATAAAATTCTACCGTAAAACCATCTTCACCAGGAGACTTATCATTTTGAAAAGTTTCTAAGACCTGTTTACATTCGTCGTACGTTAAAAGGCCTTCAATTTCATCTCGCTCTTCATCAGAAAGCTTAGGAAGGCGCAATTCCTGAACAAAGCTATCGTATTCCTCTTGTGTTACGCTACATCCTGATGTATATAAATCCTTAAAATACTTTTCAATAGCGTCCAAAACTTGGGTCTCGTTTTTAATAATTGTTTCGTTCTCCACCCGTAGTTCAGATATAGTCTTTTTATTGTAATTTCTTCTCTCTAAGTTAAAAAAGTATTTGGTGGGGCGCTCACCTTTTTCCACCCATCTACACTTCGATCTAAAAATTGCTGCGTTTCCCTTCTTCGTGTATATTGTTTGAAGTTCAGTTTTGAGATCATCAAATTCATTTAAGACCTGATCAATGTCAGGGGCTTGAAAGTTATTACAGATGAGCTCATCTAACGCCTGAAGTCGACGTGTTATTTCCATTTCCCTACAATTTGTTGCTTTTGCTAAATTTTTGCTGAAAGAGATGGTTGCTGCTCTAATTTCCATTTTAAGCATCTCCCAAAAAAGCCGTTTGTCAGTTAACTTAGAGTAATAAGAACAAGTTTGAAAATATATTTCACGTATTTTGTTGACATAGTGTTCATTGTTCAACAGTGAATTATTAAATTTCCAAAGTCCGTGTCCTCTGGGTGTTTCGTTAGACAAAGACAATGACATGTAAATTGCTTTGTGGTCAGGCGCTATGGAAGGATAGATTTCACTCTTTTTGACGAATTGTGTCAAGTTTTTGGCGACCAAAAAAAGTCTATTCTGGATTTTACTTTTAGAGCCTTTGATTCGTAAGAATACTTGCGCAATTTTGGATGTCGTTCTCTTTGAATGTCCACGAGATCAAGTATATCCATAGTAGTCAGGACTAAATTTCTATAATTAGTTGCTTTCCAGGGCTTGCCTCCAATTTTATCATTTTTTGATAAAGTGCAATTCCAGTCGCCACCTACGATCAGTGTAGTCAGTTCCGATTTGTCAATAAGACAATTGTTTAGCTCTTGCAAGAATTCCAGTTGTTCAGCTTGATTGTTTGGGGCGTAAATATTACAAAGCGATAACATTAAAGAGTTGATAACTATAGTAATTAACACAATTCTTCCGGACTTGTCACTAAAAGAATAATCGATTTTGTCTTGCACCAAGGGATTGATTAGAATGCATACACCTTTGCTGTGTTTGGTACCATGGGAAAAGAATATTTTACCTCCCCATTCATTTCTCCAGATAATTTCATCGTTTACTTCAGAATATGTTTCTTGTAGAAAATATAGTTTGGATTTTTGATCTTTGAGGTTCGAAAAAATGCTCCTCCTTTTACTTTGATCCCTTAATCCTCTTACGTTTAACGATGTAATATCATAAGTTAGCTTGATGGACATGCAGAAAACTAAAAATTATATTAAATAAATGAAGCGAGCTCGACAACAACAACAAAAAAAATACAAGTAAACAAAAATTAATTTTAGAGATTTCCTTCCTGGCCTCTCGGGCACCTGGTTCCTGTCCCCAGCTACAAGTCAAGTAAGACTTAAGACGGGCTTCGGCGGTTGCTGAAGAAAAGGGGGAATCCACAATGCCTCCCTGAGGGTTAGTAGGGCGGAATAGATAGCCGGTTGTGAGGTCAATTTTGAGGTCTCGGGTCACTACCATGTACTGCTCAATCCCCTTAACCGGGCAGATCACCAATTGAGGATTTCTTCTGATACCAAAAACATTTTCATCACCGTCTCTCAAAGTCTTTCCCCAGACATGATTGAAAAGGAATCCATCATCATTAGGAAAACGCAAGATCTCCGGGACTTTCACACGACCTAAATCTCCTGGGCGGTCACCGCTAAAGAAAACGCATTTGAAATAAGCTTGATCTCGGGCCACAATAAAAGCGATGCCTTGGGGTAAAATGATGTCCATAATGTTCGCTTTGTAAAATTTATTCTATATACAAGGCTAAAATGTTAAAAAATTAAAAAGTTTAAACCAAACGTTTTCGGCTGTTTGCCATCATCAGGGTTGAAAAAGATGACCGTCCACACGTACATATCATATCAAAACTTGAAGTACCTGACATCTAAACTTCAAAGGACCGCTGCTAGCATTGGATTTGTTCAGAAAGCACTGTGGAACCGCTGCACACCAACTTTTGCCATAGTGAACGGAAATTTCGCATCGGAGGATCATCGTTAAGCCGCCGTGAAGAGCATCCTTAAAGCGAATCTTCAAGAACACACCCTAAAACTTCGCTGTGTCAATGCTGACCTCTCGATCTTTCGGACAGCTTTCGTGTCCAAACATGGAACAGGAGCCTTCAAACTCATACACCGCATGGTATCTAAATCCCTTCGTCTGGAGCGGTTTGATTCCCTTAGTACTAAGAACAAAAAACTTTCAAAACTTATGAAGAGTAAACATGAGTCGAAAGACTTTTCAGTACCTATCATTAACCTCTCGAGTCAAGTTATCGCGGATGCTACCTTACATTATTTACGTTATGGACTCAACCATAGTTTCATCGACAAGAATCGGCACGTGAAACTTAACCTCCTGTCGGAGTTTGAACTTCTCCTTAACCAAGTTAGCTCAAGCATTCCCGTTGGCCAACATGAAGACTTCAAACATTTCCTCCGCGTTCATTCAAACCTCTTCCACCAAAACATTTTCAGCACCCCTGACTACACTTACAAAGTCTTACAAAAACTAGCAACAGATCCCGACCTGGTCGTCCTCTCTGGCGATAAAGATTCATCCGTCGTCATTATGCAACGCGCCGACTACGTCAATAAACTTGAAACTATGATCGAAGAAGGCATAGCTAACGGGAAATACGTGGTGACTGAGGACAACACACTAAAAGACCTCAAATCTTTTCAAGACTTTCTGACCCGAAACTTCAAGTCATCTCTGCCACTGAATAAGATCAAACCGACATCAAACCAGCCTGCCTTCCTATATGGGACTGCCAAAACCCATAAATTCCAGAACCCTGAGCAAATTACAAAGGATAATCTGAAACTTCGACCGATTGTCAGCACTTGTGGAACCTTTTATTACGAAACCGCCAAGTTCCTAGCCTCTTACTTACTTCCTCTCACTGAGAACGAATACAGCATCAAAACCACCACCGATTTCGCTGAGCGTCTAAGTAACAGAACTGTTGATGCTGATGAAGTATTGGTCTCATATGATGTGTCCTCTCTCTTTACTGAAGTTCCGCTCGATGAAACCATTGACCACATCATTCATGAAATCTACACCAACAACAAGTTACCACAACTCAGCTCAAAATTACTCTTCAGACGCCTTCTCTGTAATGTCACCAAGAACACAGTTTTCAGTTTTAACGATAAGCTATATAAACAAATTGATGGATGCGGCATGGGCAACCCACTATCTCCAGTCCTTGCAAACATTTTCATGGCTAAATTAGAAGCCGACGTAGTCCGACCTTTCAACCCGCCATTCTATGATCGGTATGTTGATGATTGTTTCTCTAAGAAGAAAAAGGACGAGCCTGATGCTCTATTTGAACGGTTAAATCGCTACCATCCTAACATTGTTTTCACCGTCGAGGAAAACCCCGACCACTTCCTCGATACTGCCTTTAGTTATACCAACAAGTTCAATTGCAGCGTCTTCAAGAAACCGGGGAAACTACCAACGCATTGGAAATCTGAGGTCCCTACCAAGTGGAAAAGGAATTGCATCACTGGCGCACTCCATAGAGCCAAACGCATCTCTACCGATTTTGACAAGGACATAAAAACTCTAGAAACTTCTTTCATCAATGCAGGTTATCCGAAACGTTTTATTTCGCATACAATCAACAACTTTCTAAACGACTCGTCACAAGATGACAACTTAATTCCGAATTTTCTTTTCGAAGAACGAAAGAAAGTTTTTATCAAGCTTCCTTTTTGCGGTAAAAACGAAAAACTCAGTAAGACGTTTATTGAAAAACTAAACAAGTTTACTAATTTCAATTTCATCTTTATAATCCTATGGCAAACAAGGCAAATCAAAAGCCTCTTTAACAACAAAGACAAAAACACTCACAGATCCAAAGTTGTTTACAAAGGTGATTGCTCTTGTGGCGTTGATTACATTGGCGAGACCGTGAGAAACTTAGCAGTACGAATTGCGGAGCATTCAAATCCTGCTCACACCTCTGAACCTGCAAAACACCTGCGGGAAAACCCATCACATTCTTTCACTTGGCGTGTTCTCTCCTCAGCACAAACATTCCACAAGCGCAGGATCGTCGAGGGACTAATGATCCAACAATTCCGCCCCTGTTTGAACAAACAAGTTATTTCTTATGTCTCCAAACTTTTCCCATCGGGAATTACATAAGATATATATGTACGTGTGGACGGTCATCTTTTTAACCCTGATGATGGCAAACAGCCGAAAACGTTTGGTTTAAACTTTTTAATTTTTTAACATTTTAGCCTTGTATATAGAATACATTTTACAAAGCGAACATTATGGACATAAATTAAGTAACATTACAACATAAAACTATTTACAGCATCATGTAAAACTGCCTAGTCATCGTGATGCAAAACTAATTAAATATGCACGATGATTTTAGACTAATAGCATACACACGAACCTTCTAAGTCAAGCAACAATTTTTCGTAGCATTCTTCATCAGTCTGGATAGATTTAAAACAGAATCTGCGGAATTCAGGACGGGAAGAAAAGTTGAAATTTTCAGCAGACTGCGAGCAGCTAATGTAGTATTCAAGAAAAAATATTTAAAGTTCAATTTTTATCAGAATGCAAAGTCCGAGTGTTTGCTAACTGTTCAGAGAACCAAAATAAAGTTCTGAAGTGCATCTTCAAATCCAGTTGGGTGCTTGGCTTCTCCAAATACTGGGGACTTTGCAAGAAAAAAAATCCCCCACGGGTGGGGAAATACAAGAACTTTGAAATGCACAATTAGCAAAGTTCCCACATCAGCCCGCCCCCCCCCCCCCCCCCCTTGGGGAAGCCCATGACAAGTGCATAATTCCAAATTGAACTCAAAACCGTATGATAAACCTATACTAATTGAAACTGGGTAATCAAACAATAAAATCAGGAAGAAAATCATAATGCAGTCTCTTTGATCTCTTGTACAGCGAAATCTACATTTAGAGTCACAATCAAATGCTCCCTCAATGGAAACAGGTTAATTTTTATTGATTCAATAGCGATCGATGAATCCGATAAAATCGATAAAATTAACACTTCGTCGGCATGTGAGTATCGATTTTTATCGATTGACCGATGAAGACGATATCATTTAAAATCAGTTAATCGATTTTTATCGATTTATCGATTGACTACGCCGGGTTGTAGTTGCCAACTGAACTTGTCAGGATCGATTTATCAGCGTGATCCCGATTTTTTGCTTAGCAATCTTTGCTACCGGTAATCGCCAGTTAAGCGTTTTTTGAACAAAATTTTGTGAACAAAGAGTATTTGTTTATTAACTGGAATAAATTAAGAAAGGCCTCGTCTGAAGTTTGCTTTCGTGACATCATTTTGTAACAGTATAATCATATACCTTTTCTGTCTGCTTCTTGAACTGCCGATATGTTCGGAGGTTACAAATTGAAAATTCTCATTATTGTTTCCAAAACATCACTCGTTTTGCCTTCCAATATTAGTATTTGGATGCTCTCTAATGTTTAAAGTTATTCCCAAAGGAATGGTTGTTTTGAATTCAGTGAATTCGAAATTCGAGACTTGATCGATTGTTCAAATCGAATGTCATTTGAAACACACGCATGAAGCAGACAATCTTTTTTACCGCCATAAGTTCGTTAAACACCATAAGAATTGAAGCCAAAAAGGCAAGTAACAGCAGCCATACATAGGAACTCGAGTTTTACTAATAAGCCTTCGCCGAGTTCTCTGCAAAATTACATTGGAAAACTCAATGTATTTGATATTTCTGCTCAAATTAAAACTGATAAATTAGCAATGTTGTACGTGGTAGAGTTGTTAACAATTCGTTGTAAAGATTTTGATAACTGATAGCAGCGGTTCTATGAATGATTCCAAACGGCCGGCCGTTTCATTGAATGCGTTGTCAATGTTTGAAAACGCATTGACAATGTTTTGAAATGATTTTGAAATGGATTTGCAATGCATTTCAGTTCCATTGAAAAACACTGCCAATGTTTCAAAACACAATGGAAATGCTCTTCAATGCATTTTCAACGCGTTAAAAATGCATTGCAATGCATGGAAAAACGCTACAAACGCTATTTTCGTTAAGCCTGCTTTTCCCAAATAGGGTCACATTTATCCGAGATAAATAGGTGACAGCTCTTTGTAAAATGTGGTTGACTGCTCTATGGGACTAATGCAGATCATGACATTTATGCATTTTTCATTCTCTTTTGAATTTTGGTCTATTGACCTTTTGTTATTTAATTTCACACTTGATTCTGAAGGCCGGTACTTTACGCTGTGTTATGAGGAGGAATTTCAAGTAAAGTGGAGCTGTTTGGCTGTACTGTAGCAAATTTTTTAGAGCTCAAAGGCATGGTCTCAGGACTTTCTGCTGTTATCTGCATGTCACTTCACAAAATTTGACACTTCTATTATTTGCCATGCGCTTATAATTTCTTTTGGTTCATTTCAGTATAACTGCAAAAAAAATTAATATGTTTTAAGCTTTCAAATTATTGGCTGTGAGCATGCTGCTCACTTGTACTCTATATTATGGCGCCAGGCCTGGCTGTTTGATTGGGATGATTAGAACTGTTTGCAAGTACAGAAAATGTAGCTTCTTGACAGGTCTAATTACCTTGTTGACTGATTTGATACATGCTAATCTCCGAGGGTGGAAAGGCACATCAAAAACAAAATTTACAGGCTCCCCTATCCCACTCTGATCACTTTGCTTTTCGTATTCTTCAGTTTCAATCTCATCCACTCGCTTTGCTCGCTGAACTTTTTTTCTGTCCTTGCTGGGAGCCTGTTCACAGGCTACCTAGTATAGCAATATTCCAGAAGGAACAAAATGGTGAAAAATAATAAATGACTTGACTTGTTTCCTATATCTCCTCTGGGAGAATAGGGCCGTTGACTTGTCTCCTCCAACCCGCTCGGTCTCTATTGCAGCAGTAGCAGCTTCGCTCCAGGTGGTGAAACCCATCTTCTGCCTTTCTCCTTCTACTGTTCTTCTCCATGTTACCTTTGGCCGTCCTCTGGTCCTCTTCCCTTCTGGTGCCCAGGTCAAAGCAATGCGTGGATTCTGTTGGTTGTTCATGCGCAACACATGCCCTATCCAGCGCCACCTCCGTCTCCTGATCTGTTCGCCGATGGTACAAGTTCTAGCTCGTCGCCTGACTTCCTCATTTGACACCTTCATCGGCCAGTATATCTTTAGCAACCTCCGTAGACACTTGTGTAGAAATGTGTCCAGTTTTGCTTCATCCCTCTTTGTCATTCTCCAGGTTTCACATCCATAAAGTAGCACTGCTATGACATTGGACTTAAAGATCCTGATCTTGGTGTTTTTGCTCAGTTCTCCACTCCTCCAGATCTTGGCTAGTTTGTTAAATGCCCCTGTAGCTTTCCCTAGGCGGTTCTTGATGTCATCCTCGGCCCCTCCATGCTTGGTTATTCTTGCTCCTAGATAGTCAAAGCTGTCCACGTCCTCTACTTCCTGCCCATCTATTACAACTGCGTTGTTGTTGTTTACGTTGATCCTCATCACTTTGGTTTTCTTGGTGCTAATTTTCAAGCCCGTTCCCTTCCCACTTCTGTTCAGGCAATCAATCTTCCTCTGAATCTGCCCGAATGTACTTGAGATAAGAGCCAAGTCGTCTGCAAAATCTAAGTCTTCTAGCATGGTTGTCATCTTCCACCTAATACCTGTCCTTGCACCTTCGACTGACCTCCTCATCACCCAATCAATCACCAAGAGGAACAGGAACCCTGACATGTTGCATCCTTGCTTAACACCCGACTTTACCTCGAACCAATCTGTTCTTCCATCACCATCCACCACAGCACATCTGCAGTTACGTGTGTACATGACTTGCACCATTCGCACGATCTTTGTCGGTATTCCATAGCACCTCATGATCCTCCAGAGAGTTTCTCTGTGTATGCTGTCGAAGGCCTTCTCGTAGTCCACAAAACAAAGGTAGAGGCTGGAGTTCCATTCAGCTACCTGCTCAATTATATTCCTTAATACAAAGATCTGTTCAGTCGTATTCCTTCCCTTTCTAAAGCCAGCTTGTTCTCCTCTTAACTCAGCATCTGTTCCAGCAACAATTCTCTTAATCAGGACTCTTCCCAACACCTTGGCTACAACAGACATGAGGGTTATACCCAATAATAAATACCCAATAATAAATACTTGTTAATAATCCCTAGTGGTTCTAAGAGGCTGACCAGTTGGCAGTTTTGGTACAAGGCATGAAGGAGTTGAATTAAAGGCCATCAAACACAAATCCATCTAGTGGCAGGGAGGACGGTTTTAGCCTGAAACCCCCAGATTATTAATCCAGCACCCTAGTTACTGGGCTACATTGTTGCCTTGTTGATAGATATCCTTAGTTATTAAAGACAACAGCTTGCTCTATTTGATAGGGTTATATAGGTTTCTCTGTTGTAGGCATGAAGCAATAGATGAAAATTCAGCTTTTTTGTACTTTGATAGGAGAAACTGCATTTAAACTAAATGCCCCTTCCTGAACATGAGCCAAGTTGCATAATACCAAAGCAGTTATTTCCCTCTTGAAAGGTTTACATGACTGTATGCACTGGGTTACATAACAAATTGGCCATAGTCTTGGGTACATGTACAATGCATCTTGACATTAAGTTGAAACACATGCAAATGTTTCAAATTTCGATTGGAGCAACTAATAAGAATGTGTTAAAGTGCACCTAACCCCCAAATTTTTTTTCGCTAAAACAATAAAGCTTGTTTTGTGGAGTAATTAGCCGCAAAAATTTTTCGATGTGGTTAAATCCTCAAATTTCTGTGCCCCTTGAAACCGAGTTTCGTGTGGTTCATGACCGAGCATCGCCGCAAAAATTTTTCGATGTGGTTAAATCCTCGAATTTCTGTGCCCCCTTGAAACCGAGTTTCGTATGGTTCACGACCGAGCATAGGGAGTCTGGGGAGAGTAAAGCCGTGACGTCACTTCCAGAACGAAAGCTTCGGCTGTCCCAGTCGGGCCTTTTACTCTGTGTGAGCGTAGAAGCCTTTTTGCCGCACAAGTTTTTCGCTGGGGCTCCACAGTCGACAGATTTCTGTTTTTATCAACAATATCTTCTACTTCGTCGGATTCTGAAATGAGCTTTGACTCAGAAGACTCCGAAATTTATTATATCGCTGAAGAGAATGACGACTCGCACTTGTCAACAAAGCAAAGTGAACAGTGAGTGAATAGTTAAACGATGACGGCCGAGCTGATTTATATGCTGACAACTCTCTGGCCAACGAAGAATGGATAGACAAATGAGGTGGATGCTGACAAAGAACTCGAACGAGCTCTGATGGACAGACCCGAAGGCAATGATATGTAGAAGTCAAAGAGACTGTAGCGTGTGGCGCTATAAATTTTACTAAATTCGCGCATTCTTCGATCTCGCATTAACATACTTTCGTATAAATAAAAGTCAAGTCCGTTTACTTTCTCAAATTATTTTAACTTCATTCGTTCAACGTAGATCAAAATGATTATCCCATGACACAATGTTTGTGTTCTTTTCGTGCGAGTGTGGAAATTGTAGCGTCGCTTCCCTTCAAAACATCAGCGAATGTTATTGTTGTTATTATTATATTAAAGTGAGTTAGAAGGTTGTCAAGACTCAAAGAAGAGTGATCTTGTTCTTGAAGATATTGGTGCTGATGTTATCTTTAAGTGTGTTACTGAATATCCAGGAATTATACCTGTATGGCTTCAGAAATGGAGTTTTAAGATTAGTAGCGGGCAAATACAAAACTATCTGTCGGCTGTCACTGCGGACTGACTGCTGTTGTTTCTCAGATCAGATGCAACAACGGCTGCATGAATCGATGGACAAGCGGTTATTCCAAATTCGTCTCGCTTAAGTCACCTGAGTCAGCAAAATCCCTTCCTCTCTCTGAAAATCCAGGCATCGAGCGAGATCATCTGGTTTGAAATACTTATAGAACAGATCACCGAACTCTTAGATGGCTATCGCACGAATGAGCATCACTTGTACGTTTCTTCTCTTCAGGACATCTCTCCATAAAACGGTATGGCATGAAGCGCAGTACCTCCTGTAAGTTTGTTGTGTTGCTACATCACACTACAGCGCACCTGGCTAGCATTTTTTTCGAACAACTTTTCCAGCCTTTCCCACAGAAACAAGTAAATATGCGAATCTCAGAATCATCGTGTTCTCGATTTGACGTCACATCCGGCCGTCGAACCATTCTCCATTAAACTCGGTCGTGAACCAAAATGGCGGCAATTTCACGTACTTTGACGAGCCATAGAAAATCAAAGATTTAACCAAATCGAAAAATTTTTGCGGCTAATTACTCCACAAAATAAGCTTTATTGTTTTAGCGAAAAAAAGTTTTTGGGGTTAGGTGCACTTTAAAACCCTCTTTCAATGTTGGAATATGGCAAAATGCATTCATTTGTCCATTCAAAGTGTTTTGTTGACCTAACACTGGGTTGGGGAGGGGCACAGTGTGTGAAGTGTTTCAACATGACAAGGCTTGTAGTTTTATGTAACCCTTCTCCGTAATCACACTTAACATTAATTGGCTGGGTATAACAACTTTTGGTCTGAGCTGAGAATCATTTTAGGAAATGGATTCCATGTTGTGGTGTGCCAAAATATTGCAAGAACTAAAACGTGTAACCACAAGCCTTGAGTGATGCCCTCAAGCAAGTGCCTCACTGATTTGGAGTGTCATTAATATTTTCTGGAAGAGGTGTGGGAAACTGGTTTTCACAGGCCGACAAAGCTTTTTGAATTGAACTTTTTTTAAGAAAAACTTTCATCTGAATGGTCAAACCAGATGGTTCAGCTCAAAGAGTTGTAGCGTTTACACCGAGTCAACCCGCGAGCCCAAGTCAACCTCGAGTCACGAGCCAACCTCGAGTCAACCACGAGTCAAGTAAAATTTTTTTCTATTTTTTCCCCAAAAAAAAGTAGATCGCAGGAAATAAAATATCTGAATATCAAGAGAAAGTATAGCTGAATATAGATTGTTAACAACAGGATATTTTGATAACAGGCTCAGCTCGATCGCGACTCGCGCGATCCGTTGTAGTCTTACGCGACATATTTCCAGAGCACACGTTATTTGTTGTGCCCATTGCCGATTATCAAGGTACGATTGTCTTATCCAAATAGTGAGTGACATGCATCTAGTGACTTAAAGAAAACTTGAACGATATTGTAAAGCATACGTGTCACGCGAGTGAGTTGCCTCTTTCCTAAATTTTCAGAATTTTGTGCCCGTCGACCTTGAAATTACGATAACTTTATACATATTAAAAGTGTCGAAGTGTTTAGCACTGATGTACTAATTGTGGACACTGAAATAAGCTAACAATACTGTAAATTAAACTGAAACTTGCTAAGAATCCCAACTGGCAGGAGGCTGACCAGTTGGCTACTAACAAAGCATAGAGAAGTTGTAGATCCATCTAGTAGCAGGGAGAAGGATTTGAACTCGGGACCTCCGGATTACAAATCCAGCGCCCTAACCACTAGGCCAAGCCACCTCCATTGTCACTATTACATTGTCGTTGATTTCTTTAGAAATAAATTAAATGTAGTTTTGCAACACTAATAAAGTTCTGTAAACACGATCCTTCAACAGTTCACGTAATTTTAAGGTCGTCGGGCACAAAATTCAGGAAAGGCAACTCGCTCGCGTGACACAGATGTTTTATAATATTGTTCAAGTTTTCTCCGAGTCAACACATAGTCAGCTATATTCATGTCACTCACTATTTGGATAAGACAATCGTGCCTTGATAATCGGCAATGGGCACAACAAATAACATGGTTCCTTTGAATATATGTCGCGTAAGACTACAAGATCGCGCGAGTCGCGATCGAGCTGAGCCTGTTATCAAAACCTGTTGTTAACAATCTATATTCAGCTATACTTTCTCTTGATATTCAGATATTTTATTTCCTGCGATCTACTTTTTTTTTGGGAAAAAATAGAAAAAAATTTGACTTGACTCGTGGTTGACTCAAGGTTGGCTCGTGACTCGAGGTTGACTTGGGCTCGCGGTTGACTCGTGTAACGCTACAACTCGACTTCTCAGCATCCCTTCAGTGTGCCAGTTACATGGTCTAGCACATTGTTTGAAAGATGTTTCTGAGAAAAAATGTTTTCAGTTTGTTTGACCAACAAGTAAACCCTTTTCTCCTGCTCATTCAAGCCTGGTTTTCACTAGTGATGCAAGCACAAGTGCAAAAAGCAGTAATGCACTTAATATGCTTGTGTTTTTGCTGCAACAAATGAAAACAAAATATCACTCAGACATAAAACAAGCACAAGGATATTACCACACATGGTTAATTTTGCTTGGCCAATGAAAACACTGAATCCAGACTACCTCGCACCTAAACAGTTTTCCAAAATGGTAAAATGTTCAGATGATTTTGCTTTGCTTATAATGTGTTTGTGTTGAATTTGTTTACACTTGGCCGGTCATCCTTGCTGCTCGTATTTGTGCATGTGTTTGCGTCGTTAGTGAAAACCAGACTATATCTCTGCTCCAACTTCTGCAGATGAGGGTTTTTGCTGCCTCTATCAGCACCTTAGATAGCCAGAGTTGTTGGCCTAGAAGGCTAGATATGTGACTGAAGCTGAGTATTTATTTTGGTGTTAGAAATTACAAGGAATTCTTATAAAAAGAGTCATGATAGACAGTTTTATTACAGTCTTCTTTTGTTCTCACACCACACCTGTGGCTTCTGCCTGGTGAGCCAGCTGGTTGTACATTTAAAAGTCAATAACTAAAAGACAGTTAATTGTTTTTCAACAAAATTATGAAAATCCTGCAAATCCATAAAAATTGTCCTAATTTATAAATTGAAGGGCTTGGTGGAAATATGGCATTTAAGGCTTTTTGATCAAAAGTGAACATGGTCTAAAGTGCTGCTAGGAAAAATGAGTGGCTTTCTGTGTGCATAATATCTAAAAAATGAAGCAAACTTTGAACAGCAAGAAAACATGCAGAACATTGTTTAACATGCCTACACAAAACCACATGTAAACATATTTGGAGTTTTTTTTGACAAAGTTCACGTTTAAGCAAAATACCTAACACTCTTTTTCCAACAAGCCCTTCTATTATGAGTTTGTTTGACATTTTACTACGCACATGATTTCTGAGTAAGGCAAACAAATCCGGGAAGGTTTCAGAATGGTTACACCAAACAAAATTAAAAGTTAAATGTTATTTAACATTGCATACATTAGATGCCAATGTTCTTTTATTTCCAGCAAGAGATTGCTGTGGGGTTTTATGCCTCTTCGATCCTATTTCTTAGATCGTTCTTTGATTTCAGGATTTCCCGCAATGAACTTTTCCCAGTTTTGTCCATCACAAGCCTCTAGTTCTATGCTCTCCACTGTACCTTCATCCAAACAATGTGGCATGACTCCATAACCATCTGGGTTAGAGCGAGGGATGTAAAAGCTCTGTACACCACATGTCTTGCAGAAAAGGTGCTTTGCAGCATGGGTATTGAAAGTATAGCATGTTAAATTTTCTTTACCCTAAATGAAGAGAAAGTTGCATCTTAAATACTAAGATATGAGAAAATTAGCCACAGAAGTCAACAAAAATTATACAGACTATATAGAAGTAATAGTATCTGAGAAATAGCAAGGTCAAGTCTTTTGATCAATACACATTACATACACAGTACATAAATATAAACCAAAAACATTTCTTGAGTGGCCCATGATATTGTTTCCTTTTCCTTTATTACCATTTTAAGTAACATTTTTGACATCTTCCAAGATCATGTTATGCTCTTCATAAGCCTACAGTGCACTTTTGTCGACCCTTAAAAGGTCACTGATTTGTCACGGAGATAGCTGTCAAATTTCCTCATGCCCAACCCCATAACTGCCTCACCCCACCACACCCCTTCCAGTGTACAGTGTAATGTTGCAAGTTGCATTACCTCTAGCTCTAGCATGCGTGGCAGGCCGTAGAAAGGGAGGGAGGAAAGTCAAAATGAGCGCGGGAGGGAGAAGGGATGGCCTGCAAGGACGCTATTGTTTTCTTAGTTTTTTTGTCCACCAGATGAACGTAAAAATCCTGATTGGTCAGATTTAATGAATTACTTAATCCATCCTTCTGATTGGTCAGCGACCTGTCATTCGAAAACATTGAGGTCTTCTCACATTTATATTCAACAAGGCAGATAAATCAAGAGATCGTTTCGAACTAATTCATCATATGTTAGCCGATGTTAGTAATACCACCTTTTTAGTGCAGAGTGCACTATTGGGATGGTTTGGGGGTTAACGCCGGTAAAGCACTATGGCAATATGGCGATAAGCCACTTAGGCACTATGGCACTATGGCAATAAGGTGTAAACTTTAATGTTTGTTTAATTAATTAATTTCAATTAATTAATTCGCCTTGTTTTGAGTGGGTGGGGTAGGTACCTTTGATTGCTACGTAAAACGTACCGTACTTACATTACTTCCCTCGTAACATCAGAAAACTATATATGGTTCCAATATTCTCTTGTTATCCTTGTGGTACTATTCCGCTCTTAAGAACAAAAGCAATTTGCTCGAAGCGCATGCGCAGATTGATTAGCATTAGTGTGAACTATATGTTAGGTAAACAATACATTTCATACACAATTACACTTGAATGTTAAGTGCTTTCCTTGTGGTAGAACACAACATTTAAGATGCATGCGCTCTAGCACTGTCAGCATGATACAATCCATTCTCGAGTTCAGAATTCATGCATGCGATACCACACTCTCCTCTAAACGGGCGATAGCAGTTATATTTCAGGTAATGTCAGTTTTCCTTTTTAGTTTAAAGAACGTTTTTGTGACAGCATATCGTTTGGAATCATCCCTAGCTCGGTTAAAAATGTCGTGTGCTATTTTCAAACTATTTTGTGTTTGCTAAGCTTTAAAGAGGGAAATGAATGGATCTCCTCAGCCGCCTGTTTATTTTCTCCCCCCATGAAAGAGAACAAGACGTTCACAAATGTATTCACCCTAACCATTTCCGAGTTAGCGACATTAAAAGTACCCGGTAGTAATGTTGTGACAAAAGAAACTTCTCAAATATTGCTGCAGACACAGTGGCACTTACGGAAACCGTCAGTCTTTGAGGGGACTCGTTCACCGATGTAAGATATAAATAATATTGGTAAAGTTAAAATGCTTCTCGGTTGTCTCGAACGATATCATTGTGTATTTGAATTGGTTTATTGTTAACAAGGTACCAACGGTGGAAACCTAATAAGAACGTGCTATTCCGAGACACAACGTGACTATTTGATAATTAAATTAATAACTGTTAATGGATGATATGAAAATTTGCCTCTTGGATGAAACAAAATCATTCCTCTTCCATTTTTTTCATAAGCTAATAACATTAGTTCATTTTTCTCCATTAGGAAAAAAGCCAGCATATTTTCCTTTGTATGTTTTTTGGGAAAACAAGGGTATCATGTTACAAACTTTGCGAGGAAAACAAAAGTATCAAGTTACAAATGTTGGCGTTGAAAAAAAATAAAATTGCTACTTCAACTTATCAATGAATTATAAATAAACACTATTCAACGTAAAACACCACAGTAAAATTTAAAACCTTCATGACAAACAGTAATTGTAAGTTATTTTTGGGCCTTGAACTAACAAGTTACATACAGGCAGCTGATGACTCAAAATGTACTTGGAGTCCAGCATAACACTCTGCACTATCTGAGATTGTCTCACTAGTTTCAGAATTATTATCGACCAGATTATGGAAGTCGTGGCCATGAATTTGACTGGCTGATACTTGGCTCAGAAACTAGCTTGTTTGGAAGACATCGAAGGGGGAATTGTTGTCTGTGCATCGGCGGAAAGTACCACAGATAAGCAATTTCTACAATCACTAAAGAAGAACACTGCTCAGTAGCAGTTTAGTGGCTTGTGAGTCACATACAGTTGAAACATGAGCAAGCACTCCAGGCTGATTGTGAATCGATGTACATTGTAAGAAGCAATCACTGTTTTTCCCAAAGCTATTCAAAGATTCGCTTGAGACAACTCCGAATATTTCTTTTCTCGCTGACGGTTTGAATATATTTCTCTAAGCTTTAGCCACACATTTGTCATATGTTACTTTTAGATTTATCTGGTAAACTCAAACATTGTTACAATTGCTTTCTTTTTGGACCGGCCTCTTCTCGCTTTTCGCAACATCCGAAGCTGGGGTCTTCAAATTTTAAAATTAATTTTTTGCGTGCAAAACAACAAAAACAAGAAATACAGGAACCCATTAGCACCTACAGATTATGTCAAGAAAGAAGCGGCGTCATTCTGATTGGATAATTTTGACAGCCAGACATTCCACAGTTGAGTGGTTTTTGCATAGGTAATTAGAGGGCGTAATGAAGAAAACAAAAAGCATCCTTGCAGGCGTCCCCTAGCGCGCGCGATCCTCCCGCGCCCGATTTTCTTTGCGCTTCACTGGCTCGTCTTTCTCCTTTCCCTCCCCTTCGGACCCCTGCCACGCAGGCTACATTACCTCTAACAAGGTAAAATCGTCCCTTGGGATAATAAAATGCCTGTTTTGCTTCTTTGTACAAATGCTGCAGCTGTTGGGGAGAAGAGAAACAAAAAAAAAAGTTTTTGAGGTGGAAGCTATTCAAGCACCTTCGAATGCTCCAGTGTGATACAGGTATGATGTTTACAGGCTTTGTAACATATTAAACGATTTCCTCATTGATTTTTCCTCCACGAGTGCATTTGTTTACAACTTACTTGCAGTCGTAAACATGAATTACTGCTGGGGCCATAACTTCAAATCGAACCCTTCCACAATGACAACCACCTTTATGTTTCACCAACTCTACGTTAGCCATTTTCACTAAATTAGACAGGCGTTCCAGTGGTCGAGTGAAGACTAAACACTAAGTCTTCACGCTCGGGGGAGTTGGCGGAGGAGTGGTGTATAAAGCGCGGTTACTAAGTTTATTCACGTGGCATTCGATGTACCGTGGCAGCAATGAGGTCATTACAAATGTTATTGCTTTTAAACAGTTTGTCAAGAACACTTGGTAAAGAAACTGCCTTTAATTCATGAAGATCCTGCTCATTGCTTCGCTGACGTCGGAGACTGGAAATTTCTCCACTGCCTATCGAATAAAGTAGGTGACCTGATATCAATATTGACCCAACTTTAGTCTTCAAGCAAAATGGAGCAACCACAGAATACAGGGCCTTTTTAAAGTCTTTTATTTAGTGGCTCGACGGCTCGGTGGTTCGCCAGTCGTATTGAGAGTTTACAGAACGAGAAAGGTCTATAATTTAGTGGCTCGGCGGCTCGTTAGTCGACGCCACTGGCGAGCCGCCGAGCCACGCGAGCGATACTTCTTTAAAAGTGGCCCTGTATTCTTTGGTTTTAGCCGCAAAATGAAATATCGATACATCTTTGAAATTATGTCGAGGCATTAGCTGATGAGCTGCCTTTTCTTTCCCTCCAAGATGAACTGATGTAAAGGCCAATTGATTGCTCCGCGAGGTAGTGCAGAATTGAATACGTTATGACCACGTGTCCAGTGACTGTACCTCTCCCAGTTGTAAATTGAACTGTTTTGTACAAGGTGATGGTAACAGTTACCAATAGTTGACTTTCCAAGATACATCTTTATGATACAAGAAAATGTAATAATTGATTAATGATCATGCTATATTTTGTGTTCATGAATTTTCAGAAGATGTTTAAGTGATTGTAACATTGATTGCTGGCTTCGCTGTGTTACCTGCTTCAAGGATAGCTTGTCAGTCAAGGAATATGTGTACAAACATGATCTGGAATGTGTTCTTGGTATTCATGCATGGAGAGCTGGAAGACTTTTATTAGGTATAAGATAAATAATGTTCATACTTTTGTTTAATTCAGGGGGCAAACAATGAATTTTCTTTTTAATTTATAAAGCCAAGTGAGAGAACAAAATATAGGTTTGGGAAGGTGTATACCTACTTAAATATAGACACGAGTGTTTTACAGGAAAATACACTACTCGTAAAATTCACATGAAACCACTCCTGAACTCGGGTAGCATATTTCCTATATCCTCATTAGGGAAGATATTGATAAATATCATAGTTCCTTTGCATTATTTGGTCACATGGTACAGAAATAATTATGCTGGGATGCAAGTGACATGCAAGCTACAAAGTGGGTTTTCAAAACAAAGGAAAGTTGAGCTGGACTGGTATGAGTTCTTTTGTTTTGGAAGTCCTACTGTGTAACTTGCAAACCAGCATAATTAATTCTGTACCATGTGACTGGATTGTTCAAAGGGCCTTTTCACTGATATCAAGTTTCTCTTAAATTGTACTTAATCCATTGGTTTATTGTCAAAGCATCTTTGGGTTATCCTCAAAAGTATTTGGTAATCTTCAGAAATCTTTGGAAAATTTTCGGCAAGGTTTGTGTGACTTTCAGACAAGTTTTAAAGAATCTTCAGAAATCTCCGGAATGCAGTCAGAAATATGTGCTGGAAAATGTAGATATAATAACAAGAACATTACATATTAGGTCAACGATATGAATTTTTTTATTCTAGCGGTAAGGACAATATCTCACTCGTTCACTGTATTTACTCATAAGATATTGTTATTGCCAGTCTCAGACTAACATAAAAACTCGTGTCTTCTTGCCATTGTGTGATATCCTCTATATATTTCTGTAGCATCTTTGTATGTGTTGTTATTTGTGGTATGTAGACACGTGTCCAAAAAACAAACGACCTAGTTACTATAAACAGTTTTCCAAATCAGCCCTTTTCATCAAGGACATGTCACTGTAAACCTTTTTTCAATTATTTTCGACAAGATCTAGGACTGGAGCAACCTTGAAAAGGGTTGGTTAAACTTAACAGGGACCATTGTGATATTGTCTTGATATATAATATTTATTAATTAAAGACAATTTCCAGTCTGTGCTGTGCATTCTCGAGAGTTTGTTTGCTTTTTTTGTTTTGTTTTATGTAAGACATCACAAAATGTGAACAGCTATGTACTTGCATGAAGTAAATTCAAAGTTTCAAAACAAATTGCCATTGTGGATACAAAGCAGTCAAGTCTTTACAATTGGGTCTTGCCTCATATCAACGCTTGAGACATGAAACAACCTTGCCTGGTGCGCGAAGCTGTAATATCAAATAAATGACATCATCCTCCGTCAGCGTGGTTTGGTGTAAATCATGACATCTGGCATACGTGAATTCTTGCTTGCGTTGTGAAAAGATCTTCCGCTCATAATGCGCGTAATGTGGTCTTTGTACGTACGGTTTATTGGTTGATGCTGTACACTGTGTGGTATTACACTCCGCGGCACGTTTCTTGTTTTTCATACGGTACCCTATTGTGTTTGGTTTACGGACCTTTCTTAGTGGGGGGGATACGCACTCTGGTTAGGTTTACGTAGTATATAGGAAATCTGTTGCGAGCGGGAGGCTTTAGAGGGCGAGTTTTAATCTGCGTTTTAAGTAAAACCTCCGCACTTAGGATTTTTGTTGGCCTTATCCCCAGTTCTTTGTATCTGCAGTGTTGCGTTGTGTGGGATTTCTCTGTATCTTGATGCGTGCTTTGTGTGTCTGGCCTAAGTGTCTGTACAGTCTCAATCGTGCGCGGTGACATCATATGGAGCTACGCCTGCTTGTGGGAGGCGTGCGGAGGGCTCGTAGTCGGGAGCACGCAGCTTGGTGCTCCAAGTGTATGATCAACCAGAGCATAGCCGAAGGGTGAGACGGGCGCCCTAACTAGCAAGACGGGGAGGAAAGCACAGCTGGAGGAACTAAGCGGGTGGAGAGGGGATAAGGGTTTTAGAGGAAGAGGCGGGGTTACGGGGGGTGGGAGAAGGAGCTGAGGTGGCGCGGGAGGGACCAGACAGTACGACATAGAAGAAAATAGGGTGGACAGCGCTAAGAAACTGAGTGGCTGCGGTGGTATCAGGGTGGGCTCGTACGAGTACGGGAGAGCGATGGAGTCGGCGAGGCGTGTGCACCGGCAGAACACTAACAAATAGTGGGCGACTACGTGTGTCGAAGTACTTGGCGGGTCATGGGTGTAAAGTGAGTTGAACACAAGTGCTGCAGATGCAAGTGAGCGCTTTAGACAATGGACGCAATGCAAGAGGGGAAAGGGTGAGGCTCAGGGGTGGAGACAGTTGAGGGAGGGACGGCATTCATGACACACACGGGATGGGGGTGAGACGGAAGGGTTTATGCAAGACTCACATATCGAGACCTAGCGTAAGGGACGGGCGAAAGATGGGCCAGGACCAAATTGCGAAGGAATACCGACAAATCAGCGGGAAGGTGTAAAATAATATATATAGTTATCTGTATAAAATTCGAAAGAGTTATGGTCAATTACAAAAGTGAATAATTTCGACTTTTTCGTTCTGTAGGTTGAGAATTGGTGTGGCGACAATTAGAGGGAAGGAGTGTAACATGAGTCATGTCTGTGGTGTTGTATAATAGGAATTCTATGTGAAGTTTCGGTGAAACCAACGGAAAATTACTGTGTGTGTTTTGGACACGCGTTTGCAAAGACTAGTGGACTGTATAAGTATGATAATAGGGATAATCGAGCATCTGCTGACATAAGGTGTAATAAATTCCATATTGACGTGTGTGACACTTCCAAAGATGCATCATGCGATCTCGTGGATGGAGTCCTTCAGGTGTGAGTGAAGTTACTTTGGACTACTGGGAGTTCATAGTAAATTACACCATAAAATAATATTTATTGTAAGATCATAACATTAATATCAAGCAAAAGTAAGGTGAAGCTGTTAAGTTAAATGAGTCCTTTCAGGAACTGAAATTTCACACACTTAAATGTTAATTATATCAGATTGTCCTGTACCTTTCTCTATCATATTTGGAGGAACTGATCTTAATGAGCACTGTAAGAACAAGGACAAGTTGGAAACCATGAGAAAAGCACTAGAAAAGGCGAGGTAATAAATTGCAACTCTACATGTCTCTATTTTTTCCTAGAACTTATTCTGACCACAAAATAGATCACTGGTAGTTTGCCAGTTGATAACAGAGATGCCAATACAGAGTGTTGATTCCTTTGAGTGACTCTCAAGTAGGAGAAATTAACTGAAAAATACACCTGGAAAATGTTGTCATTAAAAATTATGGTCAGTGGTGTTACTCTTAAAGGCTTGGCTGGTAACATTTAAAACCAGAACTGATAAGCAATAATTTTGTTTGTGAAAGCATGGGCCAGTTATCTGCTCTTTAAGTGATTATGTAGTACATGTATCTCACTGTAAAACAAGAACCAACAACTGTTTCCTAAACAATGTTACTTTAGGTCAAAAAAATGACTTACAAGTCAGGATATCTGTTAGTTAGTACTGGTAATTATATTTTACTTGAACAAGATCTAGGTAATATAGTTGTTATTGATGAGATTAATTTCTTTTAGGTATCTTGTTGCATTTAGCTGTCCAATGAAAAAGCAAGCACTGGATCTGTGGGTGAGTAATATCAAGAGTGATTGTCAGGGAATCTTAAGCACCATCAAACAGAAGCTGGAAATGGGATTGTTGTACTTTACTGCCCATTAAAGTAATTGAGACGGAATAGAAACTAGATTTCTAGCACATTTGAAGTATGTTTCAAATAGTTTTCCAAAAGGTTGCAAGTCTTTTTTCAAACCAAACTGTTTTCTCAAAGCACTTTTGTGACAAGTCCCTTTATTTCATGTAGATTACATACTGAGTAATTTCACTTTGTTTTGCAGCCAAAGTGTGAAGAAAAGATCATTTTACAGCCACAAGGTATTATTATTTAATAACAACTACTATGCTCTATGTTACAATAATTATGTTCATCTGTCTGGCATACCCACCACCATTGCAACCATGACTGCAAAGATAACTGATGTTGCTGTTGTCAGTACTGTTATGATACAACAGTTTCAGAAATTATTCCAAAGTTTGGTATGGGTAACTTACAAGCCACAGTGGACCACATCCTTAACTGGTCAAACGCCAACAATTTCAAACTGAACTCAAAACTGAAGTGCAAGGAACTCTGTATAGATTTCTGCAGAAAGGCAAATGTAGACATTCCTGCACTTGAGGTCAATACTAACATCTTTGAAACTGTCAAATCAGCTAAAGTACTGGGCATTACATTAAGAGGTGATCTAAAGTGGAATGATCATGTACTAGATAATATCACCACAAAAGCATCTCCGCGTATTTATTTGCTCAAACAACTTAAGTGCAGATATTGACCGTGTATCTCTCATTCAATTTTACTGTGCGTGTATACGCTCTGTCAGAGAAAACATCTTGCATGCATTTCATGCTAGTCTACCAGGCTATTTGTCTGATCAAATTGAAAGGATATAGAAGCAAGTCCTAAGGATTGAGTGTCCAGAATTTTCTTACAGTGAAGCGCTAGCAGATGCCAATTATTTGATGTCTTTTTGTGAAAGGCAAGAACACTTGTGTATATCTCTATTTAGTCAGATTATTGAGAGTGATGGCCAGCATAAACTGGCTGGACTGTTGCCTGCATGCAACGACACATGATACAGTCTAAGGAACAAGCGATTGTTCTCTCTACCTGATATTAAAGTGGTACTATGATCAAATTTTTACCCCTTGATATTTTAGGTGTATCACATAGAATTCTATGAAAGAATCAAAACACTGTTACCGTTTGCAAATATCTGCATTAGTTCCGGAGATATTTAAGTTTGAAAAATGTGTAAAATAAGTAAATGATATGACTGATGACATCATACACTCAACCCAATATTATCTCCAGTACATAAATAGAGCTATCTTGGCCAATTTGCGGCGCAGATCATTGAAACTTGCCAGGCTAATAGTTGTACAGGAAACACACCTGTGGCTATAAAAATTCTGTTCCCATGGCAACACACTCTGTTCCAGTCTCCACCCACTTGATTTCAATATGTTAGTGATTTTCAGCTCGAAAAACGCTAAACAGGGCCACAAACTGGAGTTAACATATTTATATGCCTGCTGGATCATGCATACGAGACACCATTTGCAAATATGAAAATAGAACGCTGAAGGAGGCCAGAATTGCCTTTAAAATTGGGGAGGTCTGGACCCAGTATGTTGCCATGGTAACAAAACTTTTAAGCTCATATTGTGCTGCACCTTTAGTAGAACCTTACTGCAAAGAATCAAACATTTCTGTTACAAATTGGCTGAGATATCGTTTTTCATCATATTTGATCATAACTTGGTTGAGTATATGACGTCATCACTTAGCTTATTTGCATATTTTAAAAACTTGAATATCTCTGGAATAAAAAAAAGATATTTGAAAAAAGTAAACAGCATTTTTCTTCCCATACAGACTACTTGTTTATGTTTTAAAATGGCTTCAATAGGAAAGATGCGATTTTCATCATAGTGCCACTTTAAGACCAAAAGGTTTCAAAATTCTTGTATAGTGCATTTTTCAAACAAGCAACAGTTTAGCAAGTATGGTCATCTTTGCATTTAAAGGCTTGCGCGTGCCTATTAAAACAAAACTAGCAAAATATATATTATTTTGTTATTTTTCGGATTCTGTAGTTTATTAATTTTACAATGATGTACAGTTTATGGTAATTTTCTTTAAAGCAGCACGTAAAGAAACCTATTTTTTGGAACGCACCCCTGATGGCATAAGTTAGTTTAAATAGACAAAAAAAATTAAAATTATAGGCAGTTTTTTTCCATAAAACTGAAAGCACCAATTATTGAACAGAAATTTTTGTAATGTATATTGTTTTGCAACCAATCAGCTGTAAGATGAAACCACGGAAAGTACATGTAACCACCAACCGAAACAAGGACTTAAGTCATGACTTGATACAGAACAATGAGCTCGCTTTTTCTTCCATGACCAAGGTTTGGTTTTTACCATTTTCAAATGCTGGAATTGTCCTTTTTCCAATTCAGCTTATTATTTTATAGGCAAACAAAAAGCAGCGTTGAGTCGAGTAGAGAGGATCAGACATGGCTGACCAGTCGGAAGGGATGCTGACTGGTGTTTGTTTCACATGCAGTTCAAAAAGTCTTGCTACAGTGTAGTTGTCTCAGGGATTGGTGGTTTTCAATCCATACTTTTTTTAGCTGAGAAACCTTCATCCGACAAATTAAATGAGCCCCATTCTCCTCGTGGAGAGAAGGGATAGATGATGAAACTTGTACCATAATAAATTTTGACTATTTACAGTTGCTTTTAGCTTTATTCTGAATTCAGTAGTTTGGTTTTTGAACTGACGGAAGCAAGTGACTGGAGTTGGTTTATGGTAAAAAAGCACTTTTTCAGGGAGAACCAAAGGTGTGATAAATAGGATGTGTACCGGTATACAAAAAGCAAAGAGTACTTCATGGGTGATCAAATCATGTCAACTTGAAAGTATGAACATTGGTTCAGTTCTGAAGCCACAGTCACTCTTTACTTTGACAGCAGCTCTCTGAAATAAAAAAAAAATGATATTAATTTTGATATTTTCAAAGGATATAATGTCTGTGAGCTGAGGAAACCAGCTCATGGAATTTGAGAATTGTAATACAGACCAAATTATTCTACTGTTATGCCAGGTGTTGTGTCGTGTGTTCAGGCACCGAAGAAAGGTAAGGCAAAAACTATGTACAGCTTTTTTATTTTTACTACCTTTTGTTCAAACAGAAACAAAGCTAAATTCCAGAAATAATTACCCATATGTTACTACTGTATAATCACAATATACATGTACTGTAGACACCAAAAAGAAGTTGAGAGCAGTATAGAATTTTTCTGCTCTCAGATCCCCTTTCTAGCTATGTCTCAGATCCTGTCTACTAGATTCAATGTCACTTTTCTGTAATGTATTTAATAAATTGACGTCAGTTTTTCATGCACCTGCCCTGTTACTGATCACGAATTTCGTTATAACATTGTCAAAGTAGCTGTGGATCTACGAGGCGATAGCCGAGTGGATCTGCATACTACTTTGACAATGTTATGACGAAATTCGTGATCAGTAACAGGGCAGGTGCATGAAAAACTGACGTCAATTTATTAAATACAAGGTTAACGACCTTGGCAGGAAGATACTGTGGCAAGTTTGTGTGGCCTGCAAGAAGATCTTCACCAAAGAGATTAAATTGCCGAATGCTGTCACAAAGAAAATTTTTAAGACTTTCAAAGCCAAGTGAGTGTTGATATTACAGACAATTTTCTGAGTTTGCTGTCGGAAGATAATCACTGATTGATGGTCACTGGAATCCTGGGAGCAGTTAGGTTATCCTATCTATGGACTTCTAAGTTTAAAATTAAAATCATGCAGAAATCTCAAAACAAAGCAGCTACATACGAAAGTCAACAAAGATCTTATCTTTCCTCTATAAACCAGCACGTTTCAGAGCACGCGCTAGTCGTCGCCACTTAATGTTTGTGTAGACACGATCGGCATGATAGATAAAACACACTTGGGTTTGCGTCTTCACGGTTTGTTTTTGACATGCGGAACCGTAAGGCAGAGTTGTAATAACTATTAAAACTTAAACTAGATGTGGCTCCCAATAGTTTTAGAGCGGCACTTGCTCTTAGGGTCAAATCTCATGATCAGGTTTAAGGCACCCTCGCCGGGATTTGCGTTTCAGCAACAAGAATGGACAACTTATCGGTGGGAATTTCTATGGAATAATTTTTTCTCAGCGAGGATTAAGTCTCGCCGCAAATGCTATCAAGGGTTTGCTTCCCGGGAGGATTCTCGCCCGGATCCTGGAAAAGAGTTTTTTTCTTGGCAGGATCCCGGCGAGTACAGATTTCTTGGTGGGATTCTTGCCGAGATGCGCGGCAGGAATTTTCCCAGCGCTGTGATCCGGGCGGGATCCTGGTGAGCGCCGGGAATCTTGGCGAGATCCCAGCGAGATCCCGGTACCTATTTTACAAGGGGTTTCATCATAATTTTCTAAAATCAAGTAGCGCTATTTACAACTGTGATACATAAAAAGTTCTGTTGTAAAGCCCAGAGTTATAACAAACGTGTGAAATTTTGAGAGAAACAACGATTTAAATATTGACATATTACTGCGACAAAAGACAATGACTTGCCAAAATTTACGTTCATTACACTTACAAGTATTTCTGTCATTGGTTTTTGTCATGAGTATCCAAAGGAGGTTAAAGACCAGCTGAAATATATTGTTGCTGTACAAGAATTCATTTATTTCCCAATGTTGGAGGTATCTCTAATATGGCATGCAATATATTTATTATAAGCTTACTAACATTTTCTTAATTAGGTATATAATTTAGCTTCAAATGAATTCAAAGTTGGAATTTTTGACTCAAAGACTGCATGTATTTTCTGAGTTGGATCCCACAGATTATGATGGAAATTAATTGACAATATCATCACTCATGTTTGTGAATTGATTCTCACTAATAGCTTTTCAACCATGTAGTTCTGTTTGTGAATGCATACTTCAAGCTTTTGTTCATTGCAGCAGTTTGTGTCAAGCCTTCAGAATTCCAGTTTCACAAGCACTTAAGACAATTCACCAGTAAGCGTTATATAAACTAGACATTGATCAGTTATGCTACACTTTTTGTCCATGGCTATCTCCCCAATATTCTATTGCAGTGAAACCTGTATAAAGTAGACCCCATATTATTACCCATTGACTCTGGCCGTGTGCCGCCAGTAACCAGCCATGACGAGCCTTGGCCTTTCTTCCACTTCTGACTTCATCACTTTTGACCAAAATTGGCATCATCTATACTTGAATTCTGCAGGAGGAAAAGGTCTTTCCAGTGATTCCCAGATCAGAGTGGTTGGCCTACTGGAGTCTGAGATATGCACAAAAATGCTCAAAAAGTCGAGTCAAAAACTCGGAGCAATTTTTCTTGCCACAACACCTGGCTGCTCCATGGTAAAAATTGTCTGCCTTGATGTGAAGTAAACCTGCAATAAGCAGCAACTTCAAGAGCATTTTACCTCTAAAGGTTCAGCTGAGGCTCTTTTAACATTGTTCAGTGATCTCATTTTAAAGCTAACTATTAAAAGTGGATTATTCTGTATTGATGCATTGACTGACTAGACTTTGTGCTATGAGCAGTCTTTGATTCTCACACTGGTATACTGTACGTGGTACAAAAACGGTTTTAATTAATAATTAACAATTATTGCACATTGCATACTAGAACCTGTTTTAAGTGGACACCCCACATTAAGTGAACACTAATGAAGGTTTTAAGGGTGTCTGCTCAATACAGGTGACACTGTAGTCTCTACTTAGTTAAACTAATTTTTATATTATTTTCACAGATCCACAAAAGTGGTGTCCAGTGCCAAATGGTTGCATTGAACAAAAGAGCCCTGGCATGGTAGGTTGATAATTCAAAAGTAAAGAATATCAGGTTCAAGAAGATGTTTTACAGACATTTTCAGAGTCTTTATTGTCAGTGGAATAATTTTCTTTAATAATAAAATAATACTGGCTTCACAAAATTTTGAGGTAAACCAGTAGAATGTGAAATTCCAGAAAATATCCGTCATGGATCATGGATCGTTCTTAAGTTTAAACCCTCCCACCCCCTGGAATTTCCTTTCCAATGGGGCTGGTAGTGTGAACCCACACCCATTTGTTTTGACTTCAATATTTACAGTGATATATGTAACTTCTGCATGAATATAATTATAGGAATATATAACTTCTACATGAATACATTAGGTTGGATGCATGTAACTCTGTAACAAATTGTGGCCTAATTTACCATTGAATAAAGGCCTGAAAATTGCTAATATTATTAAAAAATGCTAAATTTAATTCTTAACTCGTGCATATGACTTGTTGGGGGGTCTTTATAGTAGTTCACAATCGCAGGAGGCCTTGAACTGAAACAGGTATCAAATGTTTTGACATAGGTTGTGTTTCTGTTGGTTGCTGGTTTAAGACCCGTTAAAGATCCACTGTACTTGGCAGCATCAATTGCAGGTGTGTGCAATGCCACCAGGAGGGGGGGGGTGAAACTCCCACGTAAAAAGGACAGAGGTGCTTGTCGTACCTTTTAGGGGGTAAAACTCAGTTTTGGTGACTCTTTATTTTGTTCAGGCTTAAAGTGGTACTACAATCAAATTTTTACCCCTTGATATTTTAGGTGTATCACATAGAATTCCATGAGAGAATCAAAACGCCGTTTACCGTTTGCAAATACCTGCATTAGTTCCGGGGATATTAAGTTTGAAAAATGTGCAAAATGTGCAAATGAGATGACTGATGATGTCATACACTCAACCCAATATTACCTCAAGTACATAAATAGAGCTATCTCGGCCAATTTGCAAAACAGATCATCGAAACTTGGCTGGCTAATAGTTTGATGGGAAACATACCCGTGGCTATAAAAATTATGTTCCCCATGGCAACTCACTCTGTTCCAGTCCCCACCCACTTGATTTCAATATGTTAGTGATTTTCAGCTCGAAAAACGCTAAACAGGGCCACAAACTGGAGTTAACATATTTATATGCCTGCTGGATCATGCATACAAGGCACCATTAAATTTTGCAATGGGTTGTTCCAGAAAACATCCGCACCCCCCTGACGGATGGGGTCGCTTTTTAACCCCCCCTCTCACCTGGATTTCCTGAAGCACAAGACCCCCCCTCCTGTCTGGATTTCCAAGACAAAACACCCCCTCTCCCGCCAGGATTTCCGGGAAAAAATACGAGGCTTAAATTTAATTTACTTTTAATAGAAAATACGTACAACGTCTAGACAATGTTCTTTTTTAATTTCTAAAGCTTCGGCTAAATTATATCAAAAATTCTATCATGTGGAACTAAGAAAAGAAAGGAGCAAAAAATGTGAAAAAGTGAACAAGTGTTTACTTTCTTAGCTCCTAAAAATCAATTGCTCTTTTTCTTTCTTTGTGCTAAATATGGTCATAAAGTAAATACAATTAGTATAGAATATGATAAAAAGTTCAACAGTCGTTCCTTTTCGAGACATAAGGTCAGTCTCTTCCTAAAGATCGAGAACTTCTAAATGAAAACCTTTCGAAGAACGAAAGTTTATACACGTTTATCGTTCAAATTGTTTTACAACTTAAAGACTGGACAACTTGATGCACATATCCTACCTTCAAGAGCCTGTAGTCCTAATCTACAGAGGAAAGATCAAACTCGTGTTGTGTAGAGCTTTCTCAGTCCGCCATAGTTTCAAAATGTCTTTGGGCTTTCGTTAGTAAATCGGAAAGACAAATGTGTGCTGAAGAGAACGTAGCCAAGACAAAAGCACTTGAAACAGCTCCCATTCACAAAATGAAATTTTAATGTGCATTCAACGAATTATTTTAAAACCAGCTAAACATGGCTTTCAGATTCGTCCAGTGCATGGGTTGGGATGAACAATTCTTCAGCAGGCTCTAGCAGATGTTGACGCCTGTTTGTTTTGTTTTCTCAAACTTGCGTTATAAACAAAACTATCATTTTAAATTTTTCATAAACCAAATTGGCCTTACCGGCAAAAACTGTCAGCAAGAACTTAAAATTTATTACAAGAACAAGACCAGCAAATAAGGTCTATAAACGAGGAGATTACTGCACTCCATGCTTGAGGACTCCCGCCAACTATTGAGCAGAAAAAAGAACTGAAGAATTCCTTTACAGAGCTGAAATTGGCACAGGATCGTTTGCGAAAATCAGTTGCTGGTCTGACCACTTCACGAACCCAGGCGCTTGCTTCGGTAAAACGGAAGACCCAAAAAAGAAATTCTCAAGCAAGCAGTGAAATTGAAACAGAGCACGGAGACTCCTCTTAGGAAGCGGCAACAATTAATGCCAGCGAAGAAGCTGACATTGCCAGACAGGTGATTGAAGACTGGTAGTTTAAGACAACTTAATCACAGTTCATGTTTGTTTAAGATTGGTATCTTTTTAAGTTTTCAACAGATATAATTTTGCACAACAATTTGTTAAGCCAGCGTGATTACAGCCAGAAGTGTATCTTGGCTACAGTTATTTGCTAGAAATATCTGAACGAAATATTTGTACTGTTTTCAGGGTTTGAGAGTGATGAACTGTCACTGAACTAAACGTTCGAATTGCGTGAATTATTGGTCAAAATGATTCCTGTAGAAGACTTTTTCAAGTTCAACCCCCCCTCCTGCCTGGATTTCCAGAGTATTTGACCCCCCCTCCCACGAGAATTTCCAGAATCTCATCCGTCGGGGGGGTGCGGATTTTTTCTGGAACAACCCAATTATGAAAATAGAAATATGCTGAAGGAGGCCAGAAATGCCTTTAATATTGGGGAGGTCTGGAACCCAGTATGTTGCCATGGTAACAAAACTTTTAAGCTCATATTGTGTTGCACCTTTAGTAAAACCTTGCTGCAAAGAATCAAACATTTCTGTTACAAATTGGTAGAGACATCTTTTTTCATCATATTGGATCAAAATTTGGTTGAACATATGACGTCATCACTTGGCTAATTTGCCTATTTTAAAAACTTGAATATCTCTGGAATGAAAAGAGATATTTGAAAAAAGTAAACGGCATTTTTCTTCTCAAACAGACTACTTGTTACTGTTTTAAAATGGCTTTAATGGGAAACATGCAATTTTCGTCATAGTACCACTTTAAAAGGTTTTTCAGTGGGTGCTTTCTTTGTAGCTTTTATGGTATTGAGCCAAAAGAAATATATTTGGGGCATTCTAAATATTGAGTTCACATAGCTCAGTAGATAGAACGTCTGCCCATTAATTGTTTGGGAGATTCGGGGACTGGGACATTTTTCGTTCCAATTGCTCATGTCATGTTGATCAGTTCACTTTTCACATTTCATAACTGGGCTTAAAATTTACCATCTTCATTCACTTATTACACTCATGATGACTTGGAGAATGCTGATCCCAGGATTATGCAGGATGCCTGTCACAAATGAACTCAGTTAAATGACCTTGCTCTCCATTTAAGTTCTCTTAGCTCAGTGGATAGAGGTTTGATTCCTGTCGGGGACTCGATTCGGTTTGATTCCTGTCAGGGACTCTGATTTTTTTTACTTTCACCAATGCTTGTTTCACGTTGATTAGTACATGTATGTAGGAGGAGTAGAATGTGTTTAAAACACATTTCGTCTTTATCGGTATTTAAAATTATGAACATGTCAGTTAATGTGTTGTTTCAGAATTGATACCTCTTTCAAACCATGCCCACAAAACAGGACCTTGGTATCTCTTAGGGGGTCTTGTCAAAATTTCTGATGAGAACCCCTGTCCTTTTTATTCGGGAGTCAGCCCGTGCCAGTTGTATTACATATTATGAGAACAAATCGATCTTCCTGTCTTGCAAGAGGAACAAATTAAAATGTGAGTCTCAGCTTGGTTCATAATTACTTACTGAGCTTATGATAAGATGTCTAGTTAGAATTAATGGAACATATTATCAGGTCATTGATTAGACATATTTTTGGACACTAGCTGTATTGTTTTAAAAGAACTGAGACCAGAACAAGTAACCAGAGAAGTTGTCCTCATAGCCTGAGTATCAGGCTTTTCTTTTTCTCAGGGTAGGAGAAGGAAGCACCCGGCAATTCCTCCGTACCCCTACCCTCTTG
This sequence comes from Platygyra sinensis, assembly GCA_019787425.1. Taxonomy (NCBI): domain Eukaryota; kingdom Metazoa; phylum Cnidaria; class Anthozoa; order Scleractinia; family Merulinidae; genus Platygyra; species Platygyra sinensis. The sequence goes on along the minus strand of JAHPZR010005734.1, from coordinate 45,625 downwards.
CTATGAAAGGCCTGATACTCAGGTTATTGTCCTCATTGCCAGTGGTCTGGTATTGGGCAACATGTCTATTAAGACACTGCTAATAATTTACTCCTTTCATGCACCCCCTCAGACAAGGCTGTTCACTCTGTTTTCTTTTAACCTCTACACAGAAGAAGTGTTAATGTTGATTTTCTTAAGTTTCATCATTGTTACTTCATTACATAATTTTTATTACAATGGCTAATTTTTGTTAATTTAACTTCCTAATGTTTAGAGTGGCATAAAGAGGACCATCTCGTCCACTTGGTTGTAGTTGGACCAGAGGTTGGTCATTTTCATTAACGCCATGATCCATTCAAAAATGATGCAAATGACTTAATGTTGATACCTCTTGGTCATTGTGTTTTGTTTTTGGAGAAGAGATTGTTTTTTAGTGATTTTTTCACCCAGGAGTGCTCATGGGTATCAGTGACCTGTTGAAGCAACCTGACAAACCAATTTGAAATGATTGACTGTTTTGATAATTTTTCAATTTTTAGCTTGACACTGAATTTGCGAGAGAGGTGAAATACAAAGCCCAAAGGTACAATTTTTTAATGGTATCTGTAATAACAACTACATGTTCATGGGTATTTTTCAACTCCAAGACGGTGTCTACTAAGTACAAAGATTTTTGCGCCAGGTTAAGACCATGCAAAAAAAAAAATAGATCTGTGAAAGGGCTATAGGAATCCGCTAAGAAAAACTGGAGTAGCCACACATTTTTTTGAGATTGTTAGCCTTGATTCTCAACAAAAATACTGGCATCAGCATTTTTTAATAGAAGAAAAGGATATTTCTTCTCAGATTTCCTTAGAATTCGTCTTTACAAACAGAAAAGCAAACACATTTCTAAAGATCTTAAAGTGCCCCTAACCCCAAATTTTTTTCTTTTCATTTTCAAAAAGAATACATAATTTGGTGAAGATTAAAAAAAGAATTGAGTAAATCCATCGAATCCTCGCGAAACTACGAATGTTTGAAGTTGCGATCTTCTGGTTTACGGCTGCATCACAAGAGATCTGGGGCTAATGCACTTGTGATGTCAGCGGGGGAAGCTGGTTTCTTAGCTTTCGAGGTGATCATGTGATCAGCTGGGTTTCATATGAAATTTTTGGCCTTCAAATCCTGTGGAGTTTGACCCCAGCCACCGAAATCATTGAAAACTCCAAGAAATGGCATTAGAAAATACAGATTAGGATTATTCGATTGAGTCTGAGGTCTCTGACTCTCTGTTCTCTCCCAGAGAATAGCATCAAAGACATCAAAGTGACGCCAACCTCGAGTAAAAGTGAGGAATCTAAAGTCTGTCAGCGGAATGTGTCTGGATTAACCTGCTTTATATACCTATGAACCAATGTCTGATGAAGACTTGTTAAAAGAATATGAAAAGGGAAAAGGAAAACCAAAAGTTGTAGCGAACAATGGTAAATGGACATCCTGGGAGACCCAGGGGCGGTTAGTTGGGGCAAGAGGAAATAAATTGGGCAAAGAAATGAAGCGTCGCAGGTTTACCGCCTTACTTGTAAACCTGTGACGCTTCATTTCTTTGCCCGATTTATTACCTCTCACCCCAACTAACCGCCCCTGGGTCTCCGAGGATGGTAAATGGACACCTCGAACTGAAATAAGATGAAATAAACATGCAAGTACTAGTGATTGTTTTGCATCGCTTCAGTGACCTTCATTTGTGGCTTCACTAAAGGTCGGCACACACAATGAGACTAGTCTCTGTGACTAGTCCCTTCAACAAGTCGCAGGGACTAGTCGCATCTTGTGAACTGGCCATTTTTGCCACAAAATCTAGTTGCAGGGACCAAAATTTGGTCCCTGCGACTTGTCCCACAAATTCAAACCAGTTTGAATTCGTGGGACTAGTCGCAGGGACTAAAGTTGGTCCCTGCAACTAGATTTTAAAGCGACTAGTCGCAGGGACTAGTTGACAGTTTACACGATGCGACTAGTACTTGTTGCAGGGACCAGTCGCAGGGACTAGTCCCATTGTGTGCCGACCTTAAATGCTTACTTCCCTCATCGTGAATTAGAAATACCTCCATGCAAGAGGAAGAGCTATAAAAATCACCAGGATGCAGCCAATATCCAGTGGCATCGATATATAAAAAAATCAAATAACATTTGTTACAGCTTGAAATCAAATACTGAAAAGTACAAAAAACGGGTTGCACAAAGGTCACGCTTTTGTTTATATCCTTTCGATCTTTGCCGGTTTTCTGTCTGACTCTGTTGTATGTGTTTATATGGTCCCCCATTACGATGAACCGTACTTAGCCTCGAATTGAAAATAAAATTGAATAAAGAATTTCACACAAAGCGACAAGACAAACAAAGAATCGGAGAGCCAGCCGATTTCACGAGCTCGCCTCGCTTGAGAAGCGAGGTTGGGAAGGAGCAATTTAGATTTTCCAATGAGAACGAGCATTCATCTTACTGTCAATGACATCAATATAGATTACCAAAAATTCAAGAATTTTAAGATGACAATCAAGCCCTAAGTGCGAAAAAACGATATGTAAATAAGCACAGTTTTCTAAATACACGGGTAAATAGCAAAGCGGCAAGTTATCCGCTTCGCGGTCCTTTTGGATAAATAGATTACACGTAATATTATAAAGCTGCAGCTATAGTTTTTTCGTCGCAGGGTTCTGAGTACAATGATATTTATCCACCTCAAACTATGGAATCCAAATATTTCAAAGCTGGTCGTGATCGCAGCGCTTCACTTCGCCTATTTATCTCGTGTCAACAAACAAGAAGACAACGAATGAATGAAATTGGAGTGGCTGACAACCAAAACACTGCAATATAACACAAGTTTCCAGTTCGGCAAGACTGTATTCGCTAGTTCAAGGGAGATATGAGATGTAATCACAAGATCGATAAAAAATGCTAACGCTCCGATCAATAGTTAACAGTTTCCATCAAGGCATATTCCTGAGAAACTGTTGCTTGAATCGGTTCCCATTTGGCCTGTTTTATTTTCACGAAATTGTTGTTTAATCACCAAAGGAAGTTATGTTGTGTACAAAATAATATACATTTAGACAGATCTACCACATTACGACAATTCGCAGCAACACACATATAAGGCATTGTAGTAAATGTTTTCTTCTGAACAATCCCTCCGTGACCTGTGATCTGCAGTCTCTTCACCCTATATCTATATCATCTCTCCAAGCGAAATGCCTTCCCCGGCTGAGGTCACAGACCGACTCGGCTCATTCTCCTTGTAACTCGGCCGTGAAGCACCGTGGTGCGTATTTTTCGAATTTTGAAAATTCACAGAAAATCAAGGAAAAATCGTACGACCATAATTTTTTCACCAATGTGATCAGCACAAAAAGGATTTTTTCGCTGGCTAAGAAAAAATTTAGGGGTTAGGTGCACTTAAAAACTGCAAAGCAGGTGGTACCATGAAAATTATTCTTGGTATGTGTTTAATAACAAAACCATTGCAACAGCGCTTTAAATGTCTCTGACAGCCTTCCTCTGGTTCAGCTAAAATACACCCTTGTTACCTTTTGGGTCTGGGCTCGACGTGAAGCTATGTAGACGTGTTCTGAAGAGCTCCGGTCGAGGACCTTTTTCTTTTTGCCATTTGAAGCTATAAATGTCTGTAAATAGCCTACCAGCATCAAACGTTAAACGTAAACTTAACAATCAATCGCCATCTGGAAGCACCCGCTATTCGCCTGAAGAAAAGCGGTCGAGAGAGTGCAAGATAACCGAACAAGAACGACACGAAAGTAACAACGGCGTCGAAGCATTACAAGAAGTCCAAGAACTCGATGAAATGGAAACATTAGTAGAAAGAATGGAACAAATATCTGCAAAGCTAGATATACTCGATGAAATAGAAAGAAAGATGAACAAACTGGACAGCATTGAGGAGAAAATAGAAAAGTTTTCGTTGAGGCTGGATGACATCGAGAAGTTGGTATCATCGGAAATCGCCTGGAAATTATGGCCTTATGGTCGAATTTTATAAAACTTTTTGGAATTCTATTGGTAATTTAGTTGTTGATTCTCTTAATTATTCATACGAATGCGGTGAATTATCAAATACCCAAAAACAAGCAGTAATCACATTAATTGAAAAGAAAGGGAAAGACAAGCGAAATATTTGTAATTGGAGGCCCATTTCGCTGATCAACGTTGATGCAAAAATTGGATCGAAAGTTATTGCAGCAAGACTTCAAAAAGTTCTAGGGGAGATAATACATTTCAATCAAAATGCGTACGTAAAAGGTAGGACAATACTTGATGCTGTGAGAACTATAGATGATATTTTAGAATACACAGAGAGGAAAAATATTAGCGGATTACTAGTAGCGATAGATTTCCAAAAAGCGTTCGATTCGATAAAGCGAAGCTTTATGGTTAAGGCGCTTTCGGCCTTTAATTTTGGTCCTTCCCTAATTCATTGGATACAAACATTTTATAAAAATATTACAAGTACAGTTATGAACAATGGTTATACAACAACTCCTTTTCAAATTCTTCGAGGTGTCAGACAAGGCGATCCGCTATCGCCATATTTATTCATAATCTGCTTGGAAATTTTAGCTATTAATATACGCCGTAACAAAGAAATTCAGGGTATTGTGGTAGATAATGAAGAGATAAAATTAGAGATCTTTGCAGATGATGTAACATCTTTTCTTAGAGACGGTGCCTCGCTCAATGCTCTGCTTGGTACTATCGAATGTTTCACCTTATGCTCTGGCCTAAAAATTAATTACGATAAGACAGAGGTAATGCTATTGGGAAATCAAAAACTAAATCCAGTAACGCTTGCAACCTGTTCTGGTAAAGACATAACTATCAAAAAGGCCGTTAAAATATTAGGTGTTTATTTTACGTACAATCAGTTCCTTTGGAAAAAGCTAAATTTTGAAGAAACGTTAAAATCTATAAGCGAAAAGCTGCGGTTTTGGAACTGGAGGAATCTAACAATTCTGGGACGAATTCAAATTGTGAAAACATTTGCTGTTCCAATTTTTATGTATAGAGCCGGCTTAGTTTGTTTACATAAGGACATAATTATGGAAGCAAATAAAATTCTCTTCAATTTTATTTGGAAAGGAAAAGATAAAGTAAAACGATCAACCCTCATAAGCGACGTGGAAAAGGGAGGTCTAAGAGCTCCGCACTTAGAATCGGCCATTAAAACACAGCGAATCTTATGTTGTAAAAAATTTGTTAATTCACAACAAAGCAGTTGGAAGACTATTCTCCTACATTATTTGAGACCAGTCGGAGGTAAATTGGTCTTAGGATGTGGATTCGATATTAAGAAACTTCCTATAAAACTACCGAGATTTTACGAGGAATGCTTTCAAATTTTTGCTGAACATTCCGCGGCAACAACTGTCAGTGTTCAATGCCTGAACAACAATACCAGAGCGGACACAATCGTTTGGAATAATAAACACATTTGTGTTGACAATAAATCAATTTTTCATCGTTCCTTATTTCAAAAAGGAATCATTACACTTGAAGATCTGGTAAGCGAAAGCAATGACTTAATTGTTAAGCAATCCTCAAACAACTCACATTTTACACCTATAGAGGTGTTTCTATTGATGCAAGTTATCGATGCGCTACCTCTGCAATGGCGGAATTCTTTGGCATTATGTGGGCAAAAAAGCGATAAAACGTTTGTCCTGAAAGATCATATTAAGCTACGTTTAAAGGATCAGGAGGTATTGATAGACAAAGCCGCATCAAAAGACATTTATGGAGAAATACGATCCAAGTACGAAACCACCCCAACTGCGCAAGCGAAATATACGGAGCAATATTCCAGTGTGTGTTTAGAATGGAAAGAAATATATAATTTATCCTTTAAAGTACTTAGCGACACAAAATCAAGGGAGTTTCAGTATAAAATTCTTAATAGATACTTAACAACGAATGCTTTTCTACACAAAATTGGTTTGACAGCTTCACCATTATGTACATTCTGTCGTGCAGAGAGCGAGTCCCTAGAGCATTTATTTATCACATGCCCATTCACTAATAATTTTTGGCTGGATTTTATTCGTTGGTGTAGGAATGTAAACATAGTTTTAGATGGACTTTCTAATATTGATAAACTTTTGGGATTTGGAATAGAGAAGACGATTTCTTGTTGCTCAATCACCTTTTAATTGTAGCAAAAAAGCATATTTATGAATGCCGAAAAAATAGCACTCGCCCGTCCTTTAAAGTGTTTTATAAAACCCTGGCTTATGTATACTAGTTAGAAGCTCAGGTTATGAAATCAAATAACAAAGAGTCCAGTCACAATCTTAAATGGAGAAAATATATCGATAACTTAGAGCAATGTTAAAGGTTTGATTTCTCATAGTGCCCTGTAACCAAATTATTATTTTTATTAAAAAGTGGTAATGCAGTGTAATTAATGAATGGCGCCAATAACACGGAAAGTGGTGTTGTTGAAAGTAATGTGCTATATATGTTCACTCTTTAGCCTGCACATGTAAAATCTAATGATAAAAAAATTGTAAGTACGCCAACTGTAATTTAATTAGGTATTGCATTATATATTTTGTAAGTAGTGCTTGTAGTGTAAGTATGTGTAGTGCAATGTAAATGTAAATATAATATTAGTATTGTAAGTAGTGTAAGTGTTTTGTCCTATAAATAAAATTGGATTCAAGATCCAAAAAAAAAAACCTTTTGCTCACCACAAGAAACTAATCAATTATTGACTGGGCCAGCCACCTCCATTTCGTAACATAAAATGTAGGGGTATAACCACACGTTTTTTAAAGTTAGTCAGGCCATCTGCAGTTCTATTTACTTTTGGATTAAGGTATACTTTTCAACAGATATTAAACAGCTAGTCTTTTCAGCTGGAAGACGTTAACAGTTAGTGGTTAGCAATATGCTGCTGTTCTGGTGTTTCTGGTTTAAGTACAGTTTCATTAAACTTGATTTGATCACAGCAGGAAAATTTTGCTTTCATTTTAGTTTTTTAATTGGTAGTGTAGTTGATTGCATCAATGTCAAATTCAGCATGTGTGCTCTTGAACTGTGCTTTCATAATGTGCAGAACATGTGCGCACGAACAAAAGTAGGCACCATCCTTGAGTTAAATGGTTGCTCAATTTTAGAAAGGACACCATTTGGTAGTATGAGAAACAACAACTGTTAATGTATGCTGAAAATGGTGAAACTAAAATTTACTTTGACTGTTTGAATATCTTTCAGATTTCCTGGGGTCATTGTATTGCCATCATTACAAGCATGTGACCTTCATGCAGCAATTCAAACTTGCTTTGCTGTTGTGAACAGTTCAACCAGTGAAGGAATGGCATCTGCAGTTCTAGAAGTATGTGACTGACGTGTTCACTCCTAAAACTCGTCACTGTATTGTTAATGTCACTGTTTCTTGACAAAACCCACCAACTGCAGCCCAATGTTTATTTAACATGCGGGCTACTAAATAAAGACGTGAACAATTGAAGTTGGCGTTAATGGGGGAGCACTGCCTTGTGTTAGGTTAGTCTGTGCGACTTCCGGCAATTGCGTGACAAATGAACCTCACTTACCTCCCCAACACTATGAGCTGAATGCAAAACAGCATGTGCTGGATTGGACAACAGTATCGGTTAGCAGGTGATATTCAAAGGCAATGAGGTCAACAAGCTTGCGGGAAGTTGCTGCGTAGACTTAACTGCTATTGATGCATGCATGGCAATGCATCCCCCTAAGCAAATGAAAACCACTAAGAAGCTAGGTTGGCGAGAAGCGCCCCAAAACTGTAGCCATCCTAGGGGCAACAGACTCTAATGTAGATTGAGGAGTTCTAATATAAAGCTGGTAACAATCTGAGGACCATCAACCCGGAACTTTGATAAGCCAATCTGGCAAGCCTCCCATGGCGGCTACAGATGCCACTCCTATATGAAAGCTATGGCCCTTAAGGCTCTGGTAGGGGAGACCTGTGGTCCTTGAACTATCCCTGAGGAGGTGCGACTGTGATTGACGTGTTGACCTCCTAAACGTCATCACTGTATTGTTAACATATTAGTTAATATTCATTAATTTCTGGGCATATAGATGTAGCAATACCAGTGATGGCATTAGTGTTATGTGTAATGATTATATTTTATTTTTGAGAGCTCATATTATTTTCTTAATTAAGAGACATTTAACTGCCTTTCACAGAGTGGTTATGAGTTGCTACTTGTAAAAACTCAGAAATGTCTTTAACTTGTACAGCAACTCAACATAGAGGTGGTTTAATTTGCAAGTCACTAACACACTTGTGGTATCTATGATGTAATCGTCTACGGTCGCAAGGAATTAGGGGTGATTAAAAAGCACATGGTCAAGTGTCTAGTTGAATCTGTTACTGTGTGACCCTTTTGGTGAAGTCCGGATGTTTCACCAACCCTGACACACTACAACACTAACAATTTGTAATTGCTTCAAATAACAGTCCATGGCATTGGGTGTACCTGTATTGGCACGGAACATCCCTGGTAATTCTGCATTGATAAAACATAGAGAGACGGGACTTCTCTTCAATACACCTGAGGTATGTACTTTCCTTATGTGTGCATTGCTGTTGTTTAACAAGTCAGAAGGATTTGTGTTGCAGAAAGGCATGGGATGGCAAGCTTTGTCAGGATAAAAGATGTTTAATTATGTCTTGACAATGTGCAGTACTCATCTGGTGAAATTTTATACTTCTCTGTCTTGAAGGAATTTGTCACCCTTGCCAAAGAGTTAAAGGAATGTCGCTCACTTTGCCATTACATAACAACAAATGCAAAAAAGTGTGTTGGTGAACATCACTCTATTGAAGGCGAAAAGAATACATACAAATGGCTTGTGGACAAGCTTGTTCCACACTAGCAGCTAGACCAATGACTCGGACAACTTCAAAGACAACCAAAAAACAGGTGATGTACATGTAAATACAAAAGCAAAACCCCTGTAATGCAATAAAGAACTAGTTTTAGCTTTTTCCTTAATTTGAGCACTATGCTCAATCTGCAGCACACTCAGTATGCTGCAAAATTGACCGGTTTGCAAGATTTCAGTTTTCACATTGATTACATAGACCTTTTGTTTTCAAAAGCTACAATGAAGAAAAGAAACATTGTGGGGATAATTTTATTTTCACCTTCAATTCCAAGCAATGTGTATTTTAGAAGAAGGAATGGAGAATTAACAACCCTCAAAATGTAACTACATATCAAAAACAAACAAGTAGGTTGCATGCAAAAAATTTCGGTAAGAATTTGTGCATTTTTCTTGTTGGTTTATATGTAAAACCTTGAGTGTACGGTAAAACTAAAATTTGCACAGGTGTTGTTTAGTTAATAAACTCTTCCAATTGGTAGTGGTTTTGCATTGAGGCTCTAAGTGGGGGGTACACAAAAAGTACACAACAGGTAATGGGCAACTTTTGGTGGCAGGGAAGCGCTTAACTCTAGGGGTAAGGGGACCAGGAGAGAAGCCCTCCTGGGGGGAGATGTGATGGAGTGATACCGGTGGTAGTCACCCTGGACAGGGGTCCTGATCAGTCTCCAGGGGTGAGGCCCATATCCCCCAGTCACTAGGGACTAAGGGGAACCAGGAGGGGTGGCCCATCCTGGGTGGAGTACAGATCAGGTGTGACCGGGGGTCTACACCCTGGAGTGGATATTTTTCTGGACCTGTCTCCAAGGGCTAAGCCTTACTGTGGGGTAAAGTGCAGCCAGGGGTTGGACTTCCCTGCCACGGATTGTGGAGAGTGGGGTGACGGGACACAATCTCCCCACAGTAGAAGGCATGCTCTAGTAAGATAAATGCGACACTAGCTGTCTTAATGTTAGTTATGGACTAGTATTAGCTAAGAGTTTAGGTACTTCTAAAATGGTACATTTAGGGGTCCTTATATAGCGTTCGTAACAGTCTGAGCTCCAGCGGCCTAGAACTTTAATAAGCCAGGGTGGAAGGCCAGCTTTGGCTGCTGTAGTGGCGGCTCCAATACGGAAACTGTGGGAGTAGAAATTGTTGGCAGGGAGACCACAGTGTTGCAGAACTGTCCTAAGCTCCGTTGTGAGATTGTTTCGAGTAAGCCATTGTTTGGGTCGGACGAAGGCAGACAAAGGTTGGCTTGATGTCGTCTGAGCTTGAAGGAGATAGTCTTTAATGGCCATCACAGAACAGATGGGTGATGAGGACATTGCAATGGTGAGTGTGTGGCCCTGTCTGAAGGGGTCAGTCAGGGGTTTCAAAATGTTTTGAAGCAGGCGGCCAACTCTGGAAAAGTAGGCGTCTGTGATAATCGAGTGGCTGGAGGCCCCTCGATTCTAGGGGGGTCTGGGGGCATGCTCCCCCAGAAAATTTTGAAATGTGGAAGCTCGGAAATGCCATTTTCAACGTTCTAATATCTATTTCAGAGGTAAATTGTGATTGGAGATTTTTTTGAACAACACTTACATCCTTTTGCGTATGTATTATTGTTACAAAATTGAGTGTGAAGTTACTATGCTGATTTGCAGATATTTGTCACGAGTAGACTGTTACAACCAGAGTAGCCGGCGAGAAACAATCAAGTAGCCGGCGGAACTCCGGCGGTTGCCGGCTTGTTTTGAAACCACTGGTCAGTTTTGGACTGTTTGATGTGGATTAGCATGTGGCTGGGTGAGTGGGAGTTGGGCATCAGAGTGATGTCATTGTAAGTGAGGTGGACAGAGGGTCAAATGGGCCATTGCAAGTGAATTCACTGGGTCGTAAAAACCTAAAGAAGGCAAGGGTGAAGGCCGCCCAAAGCATAACATGGTTCAGATTATGGGAAAATTTGGGCTTAAGGTAGGAATGAATGGAATGGAGAACTGTAAGGCTAATGGGAAACGGTCATGCCGCTTGGTAGGAGTAAGGCGCTTAATGCCTGTCAGGACCTTTTGTAACCTATGCATTTCATTGAGCTTAAGAGGAAAGTTAAGTTCCCAATGAAGGTCCTGCACTGCCACCAGGTACAGCTTGACTGTTTCATAGGATACTGTGTTGGCTAAATGAGATGCAAAATACATCAGGGTAATTTCTGTGGCTGGGAGGAGGGGTTTGAGGGGCCTATTAAGCCATGCATGAGGGTAAAGGTGGGGAAGTGCTTGACGCCAGCTTGATAGGTGCCACAAGTGGAAGGGGCAAGGGAGGCATGAAGGTATCGCTGTACTGACCCTCTCAGATGTTCATCGCCGATGGAGGGATGGCAGAGGCTGTGGGAGAGGCTGAGGGAGCCAGGGTGCGGAAATGGTCCATCTGAAAACGGTAAAGGGAATCGGCGATAGAATTGTCCAAGCTGGGGATGTGAGTGGCTGTGAATGTAAAGTTGTATTGGAGTGTTTGAAGTGTGATTGTGCGAATGAGGTCCATTACACGGGGGACTTAGAATGTTTAGAGTTTATGCTAGCCACCACTGACTTATTGTCACGCCACATGCGGATTCTTCACGTTTTGAAGGTATAAATTTACTTAATATGTTATGTTTCAGCATTTGAAGTGTCCAGAATGTTTTTAGAATTGCGATAAAAAGTGTCCGAAAATTACATCTCGAAAGAAAATGTTGGAAATGTTAACATCTGAATTTTTTTGCATGTAATATCACTAAGTTTTGACATTTGATTTTTTCAGTTATAGGTGTTAAAAATCAACACAGTTGAAACATGGGGCTCTGATACAACAGTGTGCTATGATCCAAGGGACGCAAATGAGAACCCAAACAAATGGACCTCACCAAACTGTGATCATGGTTTATTGAACCAGAGGTGATACATGCAACGTGGTATGATAGGGACACTCTAACCAACTAGTGAGAGTCCACTTTGTCAATGTTTAGGGGTGACTATTGCACCCATTTTGACTATTGTGATAGTATTGCGATAGTTGAAACACCATTGCAATAGTATTGCGATAGTGGTGATACTATTGCAATACTATTGCGATAGTGACATTTTAGTGTGACAATTGGTATTTCATTGAGAAAAAGCCATAGAGCAACTGGATCGGATGTTGCAATGCTTCCTAGAGGGGGGACAATAAAATGTTTTGCCACCATTTTGAATGCGGACAAGAACCTGGAGGCGAATTTAGAAAAAAAAACATGGTGGGCCATGTCGAGGAAGATTGTTTTGGCGTAAAATTGTCCCTTATACTTGGAATAATGAACAGCAAAGACAGACGAGAAGAAAAGAGGAATTTCTTAATTCAAGGAAGACACTTCAGGAGATCGTTTAAAAACTATTGTAACTATCGATATTTTTTGAAACTATCGTGATTATTATCGATAGTTAAACTTGGTATTGATGTATTGCTATCGGAACACTTACAATCACGATTTATCGATAGTTTGATGTATCATTACACCCCTATCAATGTTCTTACAATTTACTGCCCATAAGAAGTGGGCAAGAGTCTAGACATGAATGAATAACAAACTATTTTAAAAAGCTGGGAGCACATGTTCAGACTACAGTCAACTCTCTTGTAAGCGAGAGTGGCCTCTCACAGGAAAAATCAACAAAATAAGCTTAATGCTGGATTGACTGATTACATTAAGATATTAGGCAACAATTTTTTGGGAAAAGTACAGTAGAGTGTACTTGTCAATGTGTCTCTTGTTAATTAAAATCACCTGAGTGAAATCTAAACCAAACAAAATGTGCATCTTTGTATGCAAACGCAAACTGTTATTATCTGTCATCAAACCGGTTAGCATTTCTGAGTAAAGAGTTTCTAGAGATAGTACATGGTCATGCTGGGTGGTAGCTTTACCAGAAAAAAAACCAAAATAATATGTCAAACTTCTGGCCTAAATACTGGTTGCGGTTGCTGGAGAAATTTGAGAAGGTGGTCCTTTTCAAGAGAGCTCTTAGAACAGTATTTGACTGAGAAATGAAACAGTTGCAGTCGGAGGTGAATGTTGCACAGACATTATTTTGAAAAGGAAGCAAGTTATTGTCAGAGATACTGCTTGACCAATGCTTCATCTCTACCTGAACTTCTATGAGTATGAGATGTTGATTGAGAGAGGGAACTTTGCTTATATTTCACTGCTTTTACAAATAACTGCCAGTAACCTGCTTCGGATTAGCTTAATCAGTTTTTCACACCAAAAGAATTGAATATCTGTAAAATTATTGATGAGATGCATCAACTAGGAGCTACTTTCTCGACCAAAAATTGGATTTAACACTAGACAGCTTTAAAACAAAAGCCGCTGGATTTTGCAAACGTTCTTGATAAAATTTTTCACTGGAAGAAAATTGAATGCTGGTCAAACTTTTGATTGGATGAATTCAATCAAATTCAATAACATTCAAAGTTAGTCTCTGCGCCAAACACTGAATGTACCAAACTCCAAACGAATGCATCAATCAGCTCCATTGTGATTTTGCCGATTGAAAAATATAAGCTGTTTAAATTCAGAGGGCAGATGTTGTTGATGTCAAGTTCTTTGTAGATGTTTCTTGCTGCAAGGGAAGGAAATGACCATCAAATATCGATGGGAATAACTCGGTCAAATCCAAAACTACCTAATTGTAGGTGAACATACGACATATTAAACTCTAAAGGAGTGAGTAAATTAATACCTATGTTGTGATTTTGCCGAATGAAAAATTAATAAAATTCACCGCGCAGTCCATTTAGTGTTGTGGTCATCATTTCCAAGTTCTCTGCCAAACTTCTTCACTGCCACAAATTTCAAAGACCGTCCAACTGTCAATTTGAAAACATTAGCAAATGCAGAACTAACCTCTCCTTTTAGCTGCCCATTGAACTCCAATATGAACTCCAATGTGTCAATGATGAAACAACAACTACATGATAAATTAAATGTTAGGAGATCTCGGATCTCGGATCCCATCTGGGACTCGGATTTTTTCCGAGATCTCCTAACATTTAATTTATAATGTGTCAATGAACTCCAATATTGAACTCCAATGTGTCAATGCCTTTGCTGTGAGTTTTCTGATCCACAGCGGGAGGGTTACTAATCCCACTCCCTACTGGACTCAGTAGGTGAACGCAGTGGAGACAAACTTTGACTTTCCAGCCCCTCCCTCCAATCACATCTCTGGAATCTGCTAAATTCTAGCAGTCACATGACCAGCCGTAACCAGAGTACTTTCTTGAGGTAGAGAGAGCACCCTGGGAACGAGGTTGCTCCTATAAACGACTGTGACCGAGCTAAAAAGTGACTCTGTAAAGTGTGGATGCAGACAGCGGGTGCAGTCCCTTGTGATATTGCTCCGCTAAAAAATAGTTCTTATCCTGAAAGTGCCCGCTCAAACAAGTTTAACCATACTCGATTGCTGAAAAAGAAAAAGATGACACTGCAAAGTCACAAAATTGACGAGCTGTATGAATTTTTCAATGATTCAAGCGGTGATTAAATGTTTCAAAAGATCAACAGTCGAGAGAATTGAGGAGAATTCGAACGACGTGTCCCACTGTTTATTTATATGATAATGTAAATAAATACACATAAATACAGCCATGGCAAAATGAGGAACAAAAAGTAGATAAATAGAAGAAAAAAAGTAGATAAAGAGAAGAAACGACACAAGGATGGCAGTTCTGCAGTCCTTAATATCACCTTGGAAGAGGAAGGCGAAAAAAGAAAAAAAGTTATTACAACATGGGGTATTCATATGTGGTCACCCATCCAAGTACTAACCCAGGCAAACAGGGCTTAACTTTGTTGAGCGGACAAAACGTGTTGCTGTCCTTGTGGTATGGTGACTCTACGCTAAATGCACTTTTTCTAAATTTCTAAGATGAGAAAAGGTATTAAAAAGAGAAAAAATCTGATACTACATTGCTGGGAAAGTAGAGAACAAAAAATTAGAGGAATAGGAAAATGAGAACTATTACTTGCTTCAGTGATCACACAAGCGGCACTTTCCTTATAATTGGCTCGGTCTATTGGAGAAAGATAACTTGGTCTCACAGTATGGACCGATAGCTTTGTGAATGTGAATGTTTTCAACAGTGTTGAAAACATCTCCTCATGTACTCTCTTATCGTTGCATTTTGCACTATTTCTTAACAATGCCAGTGGGCTTTAACTTTAACTTGACCTTTGGATTAAAACCTCGAGTCAGTGGCATCAAAATTGTCACTGTTTAGAAATGATCCATTTTCCAAGTTAAGTGGCTCATAGCCACTTTGATGTACACACAAAGGTTTGTGGGCAATTGTGATTTCAAATTCATCATCTTCTAAAATAGCACTTGGAATTTGTAGAACTATAATGAGCAGAAAAAAAAGAGAATAGAAAAGTGGCGCACAGTTGGAGGTTGAACCTGGTTCACCGGACTGTCAAGCTGTCATGATGTCCAGTTGACCATCAAAGCTACACTTGACTTTGTCATTTTGTTGCTACTATTGTTTGTTTGGCTAGCCTCTCCACGACAATGTTGCTCTCCTTTTTGCTGTTGTTCTGTGCTAAGTTGCAAAAGGTTGTGGACTTATTTTTTGCTAAACAACTTTGGTTTTACTCTTTTCCGTATCTTCTGAAATGGTAGTTGCAATTTGTACAAGTATAATGAGCACAAAAGAACAAAATAGAAAAGTGGTGGACAGCGCAAATTGAACCGAGTTGACAGCTCTGTTATGACCTGATGATGTCTAGTTGAGGATCAAAGCTACACTTCAATTTCTCATTTTTTTGGGGCATTATTGTTTGTTTGGCCAATGCTTCCATGGCAGTGTTGGTCTTCTTTTTGCTACACTTGATTTGTGACTTGTTGCAAATCGTAGCTTGTAAGAGTAATAGACACTAAATACACAAAGACTTTGTTGGTACATAATATATTTTATTTCGTATTGTACAGAGGGAAACTGTTTGTATAAGTAACAAACAGATTTTTCATGCTGCTGAATGTCTGATGTCCTCCATCGTCAATGTGGCTTGAGGTGCACTGATGAACTGTTGAATGGAAAAATATGTTCTGACAAGTTAATCATGTGAAATGAAGCTAGTGATTGAAGCACTGCTGTGGAATAGGTTTCTCCAGTCCCCCTGCTTTGAAATGCAGTATTAACCGTCATGAAAAGATACAGTAAGCTAGTACTTAGTGGAAAATCAAATGTCATTGGATTTTCATCATGTTGACCTGGGTATAACTGACAAGTTGCTGGGTATCATGAAAGGACAATCTTGGGTAGTTCTTGCTGGGCTTTTTTGTATGAAGTCTTGTGAACACTAAGTCCATCGATCAACAAGATTACTAGTTTTCTGTTGGTTATCATTAAGTAAAAAATGAAATCTCCTTTGGTTTTTATAGCACTTGGCTCACTGTAACTAATCACTCAGTGGGTGTCATCGAGGGACCACCTCGACTCGTTGTGGCTGGCATTCATTCCATAAACAGTATTAAAGACAAAGTGCAGTGACTAGCATGTTTTTATTGATACTTTTTTTGCAAAAGATATCTACTTTCCGAAGTGGGCCCTATAGACTTCGCCCTTAAAAATAAAGTTATTAATGATAGGCCTTTCCCTTGGCCTTCTTCTCCTTTCTGGACACTGCCGCCGGATGTGCCCCATTTTGCCACAGTTGTAACATCTTTCTAGAAAAGCGAAAGGTTCACATCTTTATTTTTTTGCACGCTTTGCATTTTGTCAGTACCACATAACGGTATACTTACTGTTCTGATGTGGATTGTGGCCAGGCGACCTTGATCTGGACCTGGACCGGTTTCTTTGAGGTTCACGTCTGTTGCGAAGTGGATGCTGTTGATTATCTACAGGTTGATCCTGTATCGCTGGTGCATTTTGAGCTTCAACAGCTTCTTCTGCTTGATGGGGTGGTGAATTACGAGGGCTTTGTTCTACTGGATCTTCTGCTTCTACTACGTCGTCTACGTCATCTCTGGCATCATCGAAGATGTCCATTTCAAAATCTAAGTCAAAGGAAATTTTTTACTCACCATTCATAGTGAGAGAAATAGCTTTTGCAACTTACCGTTGTGTTCTTGTGCCATCATTCTAGGACAAGAAGGAAACTCAGTATGAGAAACTTCTTTAATAGTACGGCCTCCGTTCGTGCCTCTCAACCTCTTTTTCCAGGAGAGCGAATGTCTTTCATAGCTTCCTACTGCTATGTTAAAATTCTATTCTAGCAACTTTTCAAGTTAAGTCTTCCTCCTCATTGCTTTGCGACATATGGTCTCTCTCAGGATCAGACTGCTGCGTTGGACTAATCTGTGAAGGCTGCACAGTCGACATTTTCTGAGTCACAAAGAGTTCTTGCTCTGACTGCAGATTAACTTCCTCGCAACTCTGTTTCTTTGTCACTTTGCTGGTGACTTTCTTTTGAGCAGCACATCTCATAGCTTTCTGCTTTGTCTTCTTGTCCTGAAGAGTTCCAGCGTCTGGTTGTCTTCTGGGTCTGTACTGGAAGATGCTGAGATCACTTGAACTGCTTTTTTGCTAGCCCTTTCTTTGACTGACACGTTTTTGGTGGTAGTTTTCCGTTTGGCTGAACTCGTTGGTTTCGCAGGACTCTGTTTACGTGTTTTGCGCCTGGCAGAGCCCAGCGTCATTGCCATCTGTCTTCTCGTGTTGTCACTTTCTGAAGATTCTGCTGATTCGGATCTTTCTGCTGATTGTTCTTTGGGCTGTCTTTCCAACCTTGATCTGCTTTTTCTGCGGTCATTGGCCGATAAACATTGTTCACTTTCTTCTTCTGATTGCTGCTGAAGCTCCTGAAAGTATCTGGATACCCTTTCTCTGCTTGTTGTTGCTGCAGTTCTACTTCTAGTGAGTCGTCCTTCATAGACCCGGTGTTCACTTTGTGGGGTAGAAGTCTGAGGAACAGTCCTTTGCAATCTTCTTTGAGACTTTGTTGTTTTCGCTTCATTAGGAGAGGTTGGTCTAACAGGGGAGTCCATTTCTGCACTATAAGGGGACACAGTGATTCTTGTTTTTCTTTTTGCGCCTTTGCTCTTTTGTTCCCTGTGCATTTCTTCAGCTTCTTCTTCAGAGTAAGACACGTCAGTTTTACTGGTTCTCTTAGGTCGGGTGTGTCTCTTTGTAGTCTCTCTTGTTCGAGAAGTTTTGTTAGTCATCATTGCTGCTTGGTTTTCTGGACTTGAAGTACGTAATAGTTGCACTATTTTCGTCCTCTCCGACTGGTGGTCAGTGGTGTAACCTGTTCTGCTAGTTTTTCTGGCTGACTTACCTCGTGACTTTGACACACGTTTTCTCTGTTGTTCTTCGGAACTATCGGAACCTGACGGAGATCTTCTTGTACTAGTTCTTCTACTCTTAGAATGAGGTTGCTCTTCACTATGTGCACTTGATGTTCTTTTCCTACTCGATTCGTCCAGTTGTCGAAGTAAACGTTGCCTGGAGCGCGAATCTCATCTTATGTGAGTGCCAAATATTTCTTGTTTTAGGTAGCCCAGCATACCTTCTAGAGTCGGGTTCCTTTTGAAGTCTCCATCTTTGCCTTGTTCATGATGAGACATGGAGACATGGGGTATTCATATGTGGTCACCCATCCAAGTACTAACCCAGGCAAACAGGGCTTAACTTTGTTGAGCGGACAAAACGTGTTGCTGTCCTTGTGGTATGGTGACTCTACGCTAAATGCACTTTTTTAAAATTTCTAAGATGAGAAAAGGTATTAAAAAGAGAAAAAATCTGATACTACATTGCTGGGAAAGTAGAGAACAAAAAATTAGAGGAATAGGAAAATGAGAACTTTTACTTGCTTCAGTGATCACACAAGCGGCACTTTCCTTATAATTGGTTCGGTCTATTGGAGAAAGATAACTCGGTCTCACAGTATGGACCGATAGCTTTGTGAATGTGAATGTTTTCAACAATGTTGAAAACATCTCCTCATGTACTCTCTTATCGTTGCATTTTGCACTATTTCTTAACAATGCCAGTGGGCTTTAACTTTAACTTGACCTTTGGATTAAAACCTCGAGTCAGTGGCATCAAAATTGTCACTGTTTAGAAATGATCCATTTTCCAAGTTAAGTGGCTCATAGCCACTTTGATTTACACACGAAGGCTTGTGGGCAATTGTGATTTCAAATTCATCATCTTCTAAAATAGCACTTGGAATTTGTACAACTATAATGAGCAGAAAAAAAGAAAATAGAAAAGTGGTGGACACTGCAAGTTGAACCCGGTTCACTGGAGTGTCATGCCATCATGATCTCCACTTGACCATCAGAGGTACCTGTTTGTTTGACATTTTGTTGGCAATATTGTTTGTTTGGCCAGCCTTTGCATGTCAATGATGTTGCCGTTTTTGCCGTTATTCTGTGGAACTAGTGGACTAAGTTGCAAAAGGTTGTGCAGTTATTTTTTGTTAAATAACTTTGCTTTTTAGCCCTTGCTCCATCTTGTAAAATAGCACTTGGAATTTCTACAACTATAATCAGCCAAAAAAAAGACAATAGAAAAGTGGTGCACAGTGCACGTTGAACCCGGTTCACCGGACTGTTGTGCCATCATGATCTCCACTTGACCACCAAGGTCACCTGTGAGTTTCTGATTTTGTTGACAGTATTGTTTGTTTGGCCAGGCTTTTGATGGCAATGTTGCTCTTGTTTTTGCTTTTATTCTGTGGAAGCGGTGCACTAAGTTGCAAAAGGTTGTGCAGTTAATTTTTCCTAAATAACTTTGGTTTCCAGCCCTTGGTCCATCTTCTAAAATAGCACTTGGAATTTGTACAACTATGATGACCAGAAAAAAAGAAAATAGAAAAGTGGTGGACACTGCAAGTTGAACCCGGTTCACTAGAGTGTTATGCCATCATGATCTCCAGTTGACCATCAGAGGTATCTGTTTGTTTGTCATTTTGTTGGCAATATTATTTGTTTCACCAGTCTTTGCATGTCAATGTTGTTGCTGTTTTTGCCGTTATTCTGTGGAACTAGTGGACTAAGTTGCAAAAGGTTGTGCAGTTATTTTTTGTTAAATAACTTTGCTTTTTAGCCCTTGCTCCATCTTGTAAAATAGCACTTGGAATTTGTACAACTATAATGAGCAGAAAAAAAGAAAATAGAAAACTGGTGCACACTGCAAGTTGAACCCAGTTCACCGGAGTGTTATGCCATCATGATCTCCAGTTGACCATCAGAGGTATCTGTTTGTTTGGTATTTTGTTGGCAATATTATTTGTTTCGCTAGCCTTTGCATGTCAATGTTGTTGCTGTTTTTGCCGTTATTCTGTGGAACTAGTGGAGTAAGTTGCAAAAGGTTGTGCAGTTATTTTTTGTTAAATAACTTTGTTTTTTAGCCCTTGCGCCATCTTCTAAAATAGCACTTGGAATTTCTACAAGTATAATGAGCAAAAAAAAAGACAATAGAAAAGTGGTGCACAGTGCACGTTGAACCTGGTTCACCGGACTGTTGTGCCATCATGATGTCCACTTGACCATCAAAGTCAGCTGTGAGTTTCTGATTTTATTGACATTATTGTTTGTTTGGCCAGGCTTTCGATGGGAATGTTGTTGTCGTTTTTGCTGTTATTCTGTGGAAACGGTTGACTAAGTTGCAAAACGTTGTGCACTAATTTTTTGCTAAATAACTTTGGTTTTTAGTCGTTGGTCCGTCTTCTAAAATAGCACTTGAAATTTGTACAACTATAACGAGCACAAAAAAAGAGAATAGAAAAGTGCTGCAGAGCACAAGTTGAACCCGGTTCACCAGACTGCTGCAACACCATGATCTCCAGTTGACCACCACAACTATGTGTGATTTGGTACTGTGTTTTACACCTAATAACACACTAGAATTGCACTAGAAATCTCCTAGGTTCTCTTTTCTTGCAAAATTTCGACAAAATCTGTGTCAACTAAGTCGCAAAAAGCTCTTTACTAATTTTGCACAAAAGAACTTTGCTTTTCACCGTGTCCTTTGTGTCATAAAACGATAGTTCCAAAAAAAAAGGAAAAAAAAGAAAAAGAAATTGTTCACAGTGCAAGTTGAACCCGGGCCAGCAGACTGCCACAACAGCACCATGTCCTCTTGACCAACAGAGCTACGTCTGATATCCCACTGTAGTTTGAACAAAATAAGGCATCACAATTGCAGTACAAGTGTACTAGGTTTTCTTTGTTAAAACAAACATCAGTCCAGTTTGATTTGATTTGATTGCAAATGAAATACACTGTTAAAAAGGTGACAGGATTTCGAATAAGACATTGTATTTCTTGTTGTTGTGTTTTCACGGTCTTAATTTTACTCAATTGCTGTAAAAATGTAAGGAACTTGTCCGTTTGCTTTAGATTTGACGCTAAGTGTTGTTCCTCCAACTTCAAAAATGTTTATGTCCTATTTGTGTCAACTAATTTTACAACAAAACACAGCGTTGGAAAGCTAAATTAACAAGGTATCAGAGTACATCTGTTTCCTTGCGAACAAGTGCCAACAGAATTTTTCGTCTTGTGCCAGAAATCCTCAACTCTTAATCAAGTTACAAATAGGAATTCATGTATACCGCTATAAAATGCTTAGAAACTTCAGTAGTGCCGTTTACTTGAATAAAATAGCAGATGTAATACACGGTAACTTTGGTTTTCACGGTTTCGTTTTTCTGATAAAACGATACTTGCAAAAAAGAAGTATAAAAAGGAAAAAAAAGAAAAACAAAATGTTCACGGTTGAAGTTGAACCCGGGTCATCAGACTGCCACAACAGCATGATCTCCACTTGACCACCCCAACTACCTGTGATTTTGTACGGTATTTTCGACCTAATAACACAGTACAATTGCACTAGAAGTCTGCTAGGTTCTCTTTTCTTGCAAAATTTCCAGAAAATCTGTGTCAACTAAGTCGCAAAAAGCTCTTTACTAATTTTGCAGAAAAGAACTTTGCTTTTCATCGTGTCCTTTGTCTGATAAAATGATACTTAGAGAAAAAAAAGGAAAAAAAGAAATTGTTCATAGGACAAGTTGAACCCGGTTCATGAGACTGTGATGCCGTCGTCATCTGCACTTGACCATCAAAGCGATACATCTGAGTTTGTCATTTTCTTCGCGTTATTGTTTGTTTGGCCACGCTTTTCATGGCATTGTTGCTCTTGTTTTTACTAGAGTTCATTTGTGAGTTCTTGCGAACAATACGTTGTAAGAGTAATAGACAGTAAATATACACAGACTTTATTGCTAGAAAATAGATTTTATTTGCTCTTGTAGGAAAAAAAGAAAAATTGTTTACACTAGTAGTTCAACATGCTTCACTGAAGTGTCATGTCATCACGATATGATTCAATGTCTCATGTCGCACATCGTCAGTATCGCTTCAGGTGCAGTGATGAAGTCTTGAATGGAAAAATATCATCTCACAAGTTAATCATGTAAAATCAAGGTAGTGGTTGAACTGCTACTATGGAATAGGTTTCTCCAGTCCCCCTGCTTTGAAATGCAGTATTAACTGTGATGAAAAGATACAGTAAGCTGGCACTTAGTGGAAAATCCAATGTTATTCGATTTTCATGATGTTGACTTGCGTATAACTGATGAGTTGGTAGCTATTGTCAAAGGACAATCTTGGGTAGTTGTTGCTGGACTTTTTTGTATGAAGTTTTGTGAAGACTAAGTGAATTGATGAACAACATTACTAGTTTTGTTTTGGTTATCATTAAGAAAAAGATGAAATGTCATTTGGTTTTTATAGCACTCAGCTCACTGTAACTAATCACTCAGTGGGTGTCATCGAGGGACCACCTCGACTCGTTGTGGCTGGCATTCATTCCATAAACACTATTAAAGACAAAGTGCAGTGACTAGCATATTTTTATTTACAAAAGATGATGTTTATTTTCCGAAATGCGCTCTATACACTTCGCCCTTGAATATGAAGTTATTTATGATTGGCCTTTCTCTTGGCCTTCTTCTTCTTTCTTTACAGTCTCGCCGGATATGGCCCACTTTGCCACAATTGTAACATCTTTCTGCAAAAGCGAAAGGTTCACATGTTTATTTTTTTGGACGCTTTACATTTTGTCAGTACTACAAATGCTATAGACGTTAGAAAGGTCAAAAAAATTTCGTACAAAACAGTTTATTTGTTGTTGTTGTCTTCTCGCCATCTGAATTTTATTCAGTTGCCGTTAAAATGTAAACAACTTGTGGGTTTGGTTTCGATGTGACGCTAAGTGTTGCTGGTCCAACTTTGAAAATGTTTATGTCCTATTTGTTTCAACTGGTTTTACAACGAAAAACAGCGTTGGAAAGCTAAATTAACAAGGTATCAGAGTACATCTGTTTGCTTGCCAACAACTGTCAACAGAATTTTTCTTCTACTGTAAACGCGAAGTCTTAATCAAGTTAGAAATGACAAATGACGTATACCACTATAAAATGCTTAGAAACTTTAGTAGTCCAGTTTACTTCGATGAAATAGCAGATGTAACAGACCATAACTTTGGTTTTTACAGTTTCGACGCTTTGCATTTTGTCAGTACTACATAACGCTATACTTACTGTTTTCATGTGGGTTGTGCGCAGGCGATCTGGATCTGGACCTAGAGCGGTTTCTCTGAGGATCACGTCTGTTCTGACGTGCATGCTGCTCGTTATGTACAGGTTCGTCGTCTATCAGTGCTGCATTTTGCACTTGAAGAGCGTCTTGTGGTTGATGCACTGGTGAATTACCACCAATTTGGTCTACTCGATGTTCTGGTTCCACTGGGTCGTCCACATCATCCCTTGCATCATCAAAGATGTCCATTTCAAAATCTAAGTCAAAGGAAATTTTTTACTCACCGTTCATAGCGACAGAAATAGCTTTTGCAACTTACCATTGTCTTCTTGTGCCATCATTCTAGGACAAGAAGGAAAGTGGGTATCAGAAACTTCTTTAATACTACGGCCTCCGTTCGTGCCTCTCAACCTCTTTTTCCGGGAGAGCGAACGTCTTTCATAGCTTAGTACTGCTATGTTAAAATTCTATTCTAGCAACTTTTCAAGTTAAGTATTCCTCCTCATTGCTTTGCGATATATGCTGTCTGTCAGGATCAGACTGCTGCGTTGGACTAATCTGTGAAGGCTGCACAGTGGACATTTTCCGAGTCACAAAGAGTTCTTGGTCTGACTGCACATTAAGTTCTTCCCGACTCTGTTTCTTTGTCACTTTGCTCGTCTCTTTCTTTTGAGCAGCACGCCTCATAGGTTTGTCCTTCGTCTTCTTGTGCTGAAAAGTTGCCAGGGTCTGGTTGTCTTCTGGGTCTGTACCGGAATATGCTGGGATCAGTTGAACTGCTTTTTTGCTAGCAGTTTCTTTCACTGGCAGGTTTTTGCTGGTAGCTTTCCGTTTGGCTGAACTCGATGGTTTCGTAGCAGTCTGTTTACTTGTTTTGCGTCTGGCAGAACCCAGCGTCATTGCCATCTGTCTTCTCGTGTTGTCACTTTCTGAAGATTCTGCTGATTGGGATCTTTCTGCTGATTGTTGTTCGGGGTGTCTTTCCAACCTTGATCTGCTTTTTGTGCGGTCATTGGCTGATAAAGGTTGTTCACTTTCTTCCTCTGATTGCTGTTGAAGCTCCTGAAAGTATCTAGATACTCTTTCTCTGCTTGTTGTTGCTGCAATTCTACTTCTAGTGAGTCGTCCTTCATAGACACGGTGTTCACTTTGTGGGGTCGAAGTCTGAGGAACATTCCTTTGTAATCTTCTTTGAGACTTTGTTGTTTCCGCTTCATTACGAAAAGTTGGTGTAACAGGCGAGTCCATTTCTGCACTATACGGGGAGACAGTTATTCTTGTTTTTCTTTTTGGGCCTTTGCTCCTTTTTTCCTTTTGCATTTCTTCAGCTTCTTCTTCAGAGTAAGACAGATCAGTTTTACTGGTTCTCTTAGATCGGTTGTCTCTCTTTGTAGTCTGCCTTGTTCGAGAAGTTTTCTTAGTAGTGACTGGTGCTTGGTTTCTGGACTCGAAGTGCACAATAGTTGGGCTGTTTTTGTCCTGTCCGACTGATGATCAGTGGTGTAACCTGTTCTGCTAGTTTTTCTCGCCGACTTACCTCGTGACTTTGAGACACGTCTTCTCTGTTCTTCTTCAGAACTATCGGAACCTGACGGAGATCTTCTTGTACTAGTTCTTCTACTCTTAGAACGAGGTTGCTCTTCACTGTGTGCACTTGATGTTCTTTTCCTACTCGATTCGTCCAGTTGTTGGAGTAAACGTTGCCTGGAGCGCGCATCTCGTCGTCTTATGTGAGTCCCAAATATCTCTTGTTTTAGGTAGCCCAGCATTCCTTCTAGAGTTGGGTTCCTTTTGAAGTCTCCATCTTTCCCTTGTTCATGCTGAGACATGGAGGCGAATTCCTGCGGATTCATCATGAGGACCTGCAGCTGGCGAATGTTGTTAATGGTTGAGTACAAGTACATTGCCATCTCTTCTGTTCTGGTCAACATGTCTTCCATCCTGTCGTTGGGCTCAATCATGAACCTTATGAGACGTTTTAAGTCAGACTCTGTAGGTGCCTGAGGAAAGTTTCCACGGTTGTTAAACATTTCAGAAAGCTGCTTAACTTCTTCTAGATGATCGATGACATCATTCAAATCGATTTGCCTGTGGAGACTTTTGATCAAGGGTGGACACATTTCCAGCGCTTCTCGGAATTCCGACATTCCAATAGATGGTCTGCACAGCAATTCGCATGTATTAGGTTTCATTATGCCAAGCAGCTCCTTCTCTTCAAAATAATCATCCCTTTTCTTAATACCATAAGGAATCATAAATTTACGGCTCACATGGTTATACCAGCTTACGCCACTGCTCTGCGTTTTACCACTGTAACTTGACTTACCGTGAGAAGACATCTGTGATGTCAAAGAAAAGATTTGGTCAGTTGTGAGTACTAGTTTACTCAGTTGGATCTAGCTCTACTGGCAAATATTGGTGAACTGAAGTTTTATGCATAAAGAGCAGATCATCATGTTTACCTATGCGAGATAATGCTACATATGCGCCTCCCTTTGGTACTTTTTCGCAATCTAGCCAAAGGATGATCTTTTTCATGTTTTGACCTTGAATCTTGGTGATGGTGCTCGAATATGCTGGAGTAAAGGGATAAACAGTTCTTCGATTGCCATCTTCATCCACCAGTGTCACTGGATATACGCAACAAATGTATCCTTTAGGATGTAATAGAAAGATAGAAGCACTTTCTCGATACAGTACAGTTGCTGGCTGGCCATTTACCACTCCGTTTTCTTTGTCCCTGTTTTGAGTAATGATCACCTTTAATCCTCTGTACAATGGTGCCTTTAGGAGATCGCTGTCATAAGTCACTTCTCCAAAGTACGCTTCTGTTTCAAACAACGTCAAAGCCATCTTGTTGACTCTATTTGTTGACTTGCAAGAGACTGTCAAGACCTTAGCTTCTGGTTCATCTAGTAGCACTTTTCTGATTTCCTTGTCCGAGATGTCAGTTTTATCGAAGATTATCCTACCTTCCTCTAGGCGATCTAGTAAACGTTGACTAGGCTTGTAATATCGTAGTGTATCAAGAATTGCTGCATAGTCTGGGTCTTGACATCGATGCTGAGTTACAAAGTTGACTCTGTTGCAGACGCTATAGAAGTCCTTATGCTCTAGGATGCTGCTAGCACGTTGAACTTTTCCATCTACTGTCTCAATTGGTTGTTGCTGTTGACTGTCGCCGCATAGTAGCACTACTGGTCTTATGTACAATTGCTGTATGGTATTCATAATGTGTTGAAAGATCTTTAGTGGCACCATGGAAATTTCATCTATTACCAGCAAGTCAGCATTTACAAGTTGCCAGTTTATCCGAGGTGTCTGCGCAGGATCAACAGGGTAGTTGAACAGAGCGTGTACTGTGTCAGCCGAGAAATTGTCTTCTGTGAATTTACCACGATATGTGGAGGCAAGAAAGCCAGTAGGCGCAGCTAGTTTTACATTGTACTCCTGTTCCAATGTAATGGTCACGCCTTTGCAAACAGCATATGTCTTACCTGTTCCGGGTTTTCCATTGATCAAGATGAACTTCTTCCAATCTTGTGCAGATGCTGAGTAATCATTTGCTTGCTCCACATGTTCTTCTAGTATCTCATCAGAACTATCTGAGTCCAAGATATGTCCTTGTTGTCTTTCAGGAACATCTTCATAACACTGTTTACGATCTTCCATGGCCTGTCTGATCATTGCAAGAATTCTCTGCTGTTCTGGACTCAATTGCATAAGTTCTTCAATTTCTTGTTGATACTCTCCTATAGCTCCTACGACTCTTCTTTGCCACAAGTGGATGAAGTCGATCCGACTGCGGACATGTTGGACAACGTTCATCACGTATTCGTCTTTGTTTCCGTGTAAAGAAAAGTACTCTCTAACTCTTTCACAATCGTTCCACAAATCTGGAGAAAGGAGCCAAGCTGCTGCAAAGCACTTTATAGGAGCAGGTAAGCTGTCATCATCTGGATGATATAGATCCTCTGGCTTTCGGTGAGCAATGTGCAACACGTTGTACTGATGGAAGAAGTCGTCTGCAAATACACTTCGCATCTTCGTTCCAACTAGTGTAGTCGTACCTTGTTTGTAAAGCTTAGCAGGTGTCTTGTTTCCATCGTACAAACGTAGCCAATTAAGGAAACTAAGCGCTTCTTGTGTTTTAGGTCTCTCCAGATAGCCTCTGTACACTTTGGTAACTTCTGTTCCACGGATTGGGACAGTGATTGACTTCGTTCTTGAGTTTGTCCACGCTATCTTTTGACTGCTCAAGGACATCCACATTTCTGGTTCAAGAGGTCTCAAAGCTCTCAAGTCAAATGGCGATAGGCTGCTTGGTAAGGTCCTACATGCAAGGAGAATAGCGCGTCGTTGCTGTACGCATCGTGCCACTTTGATACGTAGCTTGCTACATACTTGAGAATCATGCCTTTGCCGTCTGATGATTGTACATCCATTCTGCATTTCAAAGATGGCAGTAAGGTAGAGATGTATGCCCGTAGATTTAGTTCAAAAGCATCTGCTGGGTGATAAAAGGATAAACTTGCCGTTCCTTGGTCACTAGTTACTTCAGTG
The DNA here is from genome assembly GCA_019787425.1 of Platygyra sinensis. Taxonomy (NCBI): domain Eukaryota; kingdom Metazoa; phylum Cnidaria; class Anthozoa; order Scleractinia; family Merulinidae; genus Platygyra; species Platygyra sinensis. Next base: position 17,558 of record JAHPZR010005734.1, on the reverse strand, counting down.
GCTGTTGTCTTCAAGCGTAAAGCAGAACTGTTTGATTTTTGCAGATCACTTGCTAGGTACGCCAAGTCTGGCTTTTGCCATGGCACATCTGCTCTGAAGACGTTCAATTTCATCTTGGTCATATCTGTAAGCCATACTAGCATATGCAGATGAACTGTACCTCGATCCTGGAATTCAAATCGATAAAAGTAAGTCTTGACGTTCTTCTTATCCCTTTTGTAGTCGTAGTTAAAGACTTGAGTACTCCATCGATTACTGTTAGAACCGGTTAGATATCCACGAACTACTTGCTCTAGGACATTCACGATATGCACCGTTTCAAACGCAGACAAATTAGTGGGGCCATGACCAGTGTCTTCTCTTAATTTCTGCAGCCATGGAGGTTGCGGAAAGGTCCATTCAAACGGAGATATGGTGATGAACAAGTCAGGGTGTCCAAACTGCTTCACTGCATCCATCAAATAGCGATGTTGCCATCTCCAGTATTCGCTCGAGAATGTCTTACTTTCCAATGCTTTATTAGGGCTGCATTTCATTTTCTTACCTTGTGATATTGCTCCGCTAACAGTCTGCCACAACCAGAGGTCGTAATGAAAGTGAAGAACTTCGTGCATAAGACCATAATCTGCTATTTCCGACATCACCTTAGTCATGTAAGAGATCTTGCTGCTCAAACGGGATTCTCTTCCATCTAGTATAGTTTCACACCATGACTTGAAGGGATACAACTGAGGCCAGATGCAACATTCAACTCCAGTACGGTGTCTGTAATCGTACAAATTGAATCTCTCTTTTCCAACTTCTTCTTCTCGCTTCTTGATGAAATCCGAGTAACTACTTTCACAACTGTTCATCAAGTAGGAATAGGCCTTCTGGCATCTTCTTTGCTATGCGCACCAAGTTCTTCAATTTTTTCTTCAACTGACTTTTCACTCCAAGTTAATCGGAACATTCCACCTTTTCTTCTGTATCCATGTTTCTGTCTTTCATAGTCACCAGTGTGGATGTCCAACGGTCTTAATGCTCTTACCTCATTCTCCGAAAGATTTCGTAGCTCCTCCGGAACATCTTGAAATTTCGGTACAACATACCTGTTCTTCTCGCAAGTACACGTCTTGTAAGTTTTCACTTCTGGACGTTTGGAAAAATTCGGCATCATCTTCGTAGTACTTGGGAGCGTTATGGTAAGTGCAGTAGAATTTGAAATGCATTGACGAGATTAGCTTGGTATGATGATAGGGACTTGAGCATCAAAGATAGCTGTGATATCTTTTTTTCATGTAAGTTTACATAGTTGAGCTGTCATCTGCTCTTGTTGCCTCAAAACAATACAGTAACTTGCAAAAGGTTGTAGACTTGTTTTTCATTAAATAACTCTTGTTTTTACTGTATTTTGTCTCTTCTAAAATGCTGTTTGTTCAAGTTTAATGACAAGAAAAAAAGAGAATACAAAAGTGGTGAACAGTAGGAGTTGAACCCGGTTCATCAGACTGTCATGGCATCATGATCTCCACTTGACCATGAGAACTATCTGTTTCTTTGTCATTTTGTTGCCAATATTGTTTGTTTGGCCAGCCTTTGCATTTCAATATTGCTGTCGTTTTTTCCGTTATTGTGTGGAGCCAGTGCACTAAGTTGCAAAAGGTTCTGCAGTTATTTTTTGCGAAATAACTTTGGTTTCCAGCCGTTGGTACATCTTCTAAAATAGCACTTGCAATTTGTACAAATATAATGAGGAGAAAAAAAGAAAGTAGAAAAGTGGTGGAGAAAGCTCTTTACTAATTTTGCACAAAAGAACTTTGTTTTTTACCATGTCCTTTTTGTCATAAAGGGATACTTGCAAAAAAAAAAGGGAAAAAAAGGAAAAATGAATTTTTCACAGTACAAGTTGAACCCGGGCCAGCAGACTGCCACGAGTGTACCATCTCCACTTGACCACCAGAACTAGCTGTCATTTTCAACTGTATTTTCTTCGTAATAACGCATTAGAATTGCACTAAAAGTCTCCTAGGTTCTCTTTTTTGTTGCAAAATTTGCAGAAAATCTGCATCAAGTGACTCTCAGAAAGCTCTTTACTAATTTTGCACAAAAGAACTTTGTTTTTTACCATGTCCTTTTTGTCATAAAAGGATACTTGCAAAAAAAAGGGATAAAAATAAAATGACTTCTTCACAGTACAAGTTGAACCCGGGCCAACAGACTGCCACGACTGCACCATCTCCACTTGACCACCAGAACTAGCTGTCATTTCCAACTGTATTTTCTTCGTAATAACGCATTAGAATTGCACTAAAAGTCTCCTAGGTTCTCTTTTTTGTTGCAAAATTTGCAGAAAATCTGCATCAAGTAACTCTGAGAAAGCTCTTTACTAATTTTGCACAAAAGAACTTTTTTTTTACCATGTCCTTTTTGTCATAAAAGGATACTTGCAAAAAAAAAGGGAAAAAAAGAAAAATGAATTCTTCACAGTACAAGTTGAACCTGGCCCAGCAGACTACCACGACTGCACCATCTCCACATGACCACCAGAACTAGCTGTCATTTTCAACTGTATTTTCTTCGTAATAACGCATTAGAATTGCACTAAAAGTCTCCTAGGTTCTCTTTTCAGTTGCAAAATTTGTAGAAAATCTGCATCAAGTGATTGTGAGAAAGCTCTTTACTAATTTTGCACAAAAGAACTTTGTTTTTTACCATGTCCTTTTTGTCATAAAAGGATACTTGCAAAAAAAAGGGAAAAAAAGAAAAATGAATTCTTCACAGTACAAGTTGAACCCGGGCCAGCAGACTACCTCGACTGGACCATCTCCACTTGACCACCAGAACTAGCTGTCATTTTCAACTGTATTTTCTTCGTAATAACGCATTAGAATTGCACTTAAAGTCTCCTAGGTTCTCTTTTTTGTTGCAAAATTTGCAGAAAATCTGCATCAAGTAACTCTGAGAAAGCTCTTTAGTAATTTTGCACAAAAGAACTTTGTTTTTTACCATGTCCTTTTTGTCATAAAAGGATACTTGCAAAAAAAAAGGGAAAAAAAGAAAAATGAATTCTTCACAGTACAAGTTGAACCCGGGCCAGCAGACTACCTCGACTGGACCATCTCCACTTGACCACCAGAACTAGCTGTCATTTTCAACTGTATTTTCTTCGTAATAACGCATTAGAATTGCACTTAAAGTCTCCTAGGTTCTCTTTTTTGTTGCAAAATTTGCAGAAAATCTGCATCAAGTAACTCGGAGAAAGCTCTTTACTAATTTTGCACAAAAGAACTTTGTTTTTAACCATGTCCTTTTTGTCATAAAGGGATACTTGCAAAAAAAAGGGAGAAAAAGAAAAATGAATTGTTCACAGTACAAGTTGAACCCGTGCCAGCAGACTGCCACGACTGCACCATCTCCACTTGACCACCAGGACTAGCTGTCATTTCCAACTGTATTTTCTTCGTAATAACGCATTAGAATTGCACTAAAAGTCTCCTAGGTTCTCTTTTTTGTTGCAAAATTTGCAGAAACTCTGCATCAAGTAACTCGGACAAAGCTCTTTTCTAATTTTGCACAAAAGAACTTTGTTTTTTACCATGTCCTTTTTGTCATAAAGGGATACTTGCAAAAAAAAAGGGAAAAAAGAAAAATGAATTCTTCACAGTACAAGTTGAACCCGGGCCAGCAGACTGGCACGACTGCACCATCTCCACTTGACCACCAGAACTAGCTGTCATTTCCAACTGTATTTTCTTCGTAATAACGCATTAGAATTGCACTAAAAGTGTCCTACGTTCTCTTTTTTGTTGCAAAATTTGCAGAAAATCTGCATCAAGTAACTCGGAGAAAGCTCTTTACTAATTTTGCACGAAAGAACTTTGTTTTTTACCATGTCCTTTTTGTCATAAAAGGATACTTGCAAAAAAAAAGGGAAAAAAAGAAAAATGAATTCTTCACAGTACAAGTTGAACCTGGCCCAGCAGACTACCACGACTGGACCATCTCCACTTGACAACCAGAACTAGCTGTCATTTCCAACTGTATTTTCTTCGTAATAACGCATTAGAATTGCACTAAAAGTCTCCTAGGTTCTCTTTTTTGTTGCAAAATTTGCAGAAAATCTGCATCAAGTAACTCTGAGAAAGCTCTTTACTAATTTTCCACAAAAGAACGTTGTTTTTTACCATGTCCTTTTTGTCATAAAAGGATACTTGCAAAAAAAAGGGAAAAAAAGAAAAATGAATTGTTCACAATGCAAGTTGAACCCGGCCCAGCAGACTACCACGACTGGACCATCTCCACTTGACCACCAGAACTAGCTGTCATTTTCAACTGTATTTTCTTCTTAATAACGCATTAGAATTGCACTTAAAGTCTCCTAGGTTCTCTTTTTTGTTGCAAAATTTGCAGAAAATCTGCATCAAGTAACTCTGAGAAAGCTCTTTAGTAATTTTGCACAAAAGAACTTTGTTTTTTACCATGTCCTTTTTGTCATAAAAGGATACTTGCAAAAAAAAAGGGAAAAAAAGAAAAATGAATTCTTCACAGTACAAGTTGAACCCGGGCCAGCAGACTACCACGACTGGACCATCTCCACTTGACCACCAGAACTAGCTGTCATTTTCAACTGTATTTTCTTCGTAATAACGCATTAGAATTGCACTTAAAGTCTCCTAGGTTCTCTTTTTTGTTGCAAAATTTGCAGAAAATCTGCATCAAGTAACTCGGAGAAAGCTCTTTACTAATTTTGCACAAAAGAACTTTGTTTTTAACCATGTCCTTTTTGTCATAAAGGGATACTTGCAAAAAAAAGGGAGAAAAAGAAAAATGAATTGTTCACAGTACAAGTTGAACCCGTGCCAGCAGACTGCCACGACTGCACCATCTCCACTTGACCACCAGGACTAGCTGTCATTTCCAACTGTATTTTCTTCGTAATAACGCATTAGAATTGCACTAAAAGTCTCCTAGGTTCTCTTTTTTGTTGCAAAATTGGCAGAAACTCTGCATCAAGTAACTCGGAGAAAGCTCTTTACTAATTTTGCACAAAAGAACTTTGTTTTTTACCATGTCCTTTTTGTCATAAAGGGATACTTGCAAAAAAAAGGGAAAAAAAGAAAAATGAATTCTTCACGGTACAAGTTGAACCCGGGCCAACAGACTGCCACGACTGCCCCATGTCCACTTGACCACCAGAACTAGCTGTCATTTCCAACTGTATTTTCTTCGTAATAACGCATTAGAATTGCACTAAAAGTCTCCTAGGTTCTCTTTTTTGTTGCAAAATTTGCAGAAAATCTGCATCAAGTAACTCGGACAAAGCTCTTTACTAATTTTGCACAAAAGAACTTTGTTTTTTACCATGTCCTTTTTGTCATAAAGGGATACTTGCAAAAAAAAGGGAAAAAAGAAAAATGAATTCTTCACAGTACAAGTTGAACCCGGGCCAGCAGACTGCCACGACTGCACCATCTCCACTTGACCACCAGAACTAGCTGTCATTTCCAACTGTATTTTCTTCGTAATAACGCATTAGAATTGCACTAAAAGTGTCCTACGTTCTCTTTTTTGTTGCAAAATTTGCAGAAAATCTGCATCAAGTAACTCGGAGAAAGCTCTTTACTAATTTTGCACGAAAGAACTTTGTTTTTTACCATGTCCTTTTTGTCATAAAAGGATACTTGCAAAAAAAAAGGGAAAAAAAGAAAAATGAATTCTTCACAGTACAAGTTGAACCTGGCCCAGCAGACTACCACGACTGGACCATCTCCACTTGACAACCAGAACTAGCTGTCATTTCCAACTGTATTTTCTTCGTAATAACGCATTAGAATTGCACTAAAAGTCTCCTAGGTTCTCTTTTTTGTTGCAAAATTTGCAGAAAATCTGCATCAAGTAACTCTGAGAAAGCTCTTTACTAATTTTCCACAAAAGAACGTTGTTTTTTACCATGTCCTTTTTGTCATAAAAGGATACTTGCAAAAAAAAAGGGAAAAAAAGAAAAATGAATTGTTCACAATGCAAGTTGAACCCGGCCCAGCAGACTACCACGACTGGACCATCTCCACTTGACCACCAGAACTAGCTGTCATTTTCAACTGTATTTTCTTCTTAATAACGCATTAGAATTGCACTTAAAGTCTCCTAGGTTCTCTTTTTTGTTGCAAAATTTGCAGAAAATCTGCATCAAGTAACTCGGAGAAAGCTCTTTACTAATTTTGCACAAAAGAACTTTGTTTTTTACCATGTCCTTTTTGTCATAAAAGGATACTTGCAAAAAAAAAGGGAAAAAAAGAAAAATGAATTCTCCACAGTACAAGTTGAACCCGGGCCAGCAGACTGCCACGACTGCACCATCTCCACTTGACCACCAGAACTAGCTGTCATTTCCAACTGTATTTTCTTCGTAATAACGCATTAGAATTGCACTAAAAGTCTCCTAGGTTCTCTTTTTTGTTGCAAAATTGACAGAAAATCTGCATCAAGTAACTCGGAGAAAGCTCTTTACTAATTTTCCACAAGAGAACTTTGTTTTTTACCATGTCCTTTTTGTCATAAAAGGATACTTGCAAAAAAAAAGGGAAAAAAAGAAAAATGAATTGTTCACAATGCAAGTTGAACCCGGCCCAGCAGACTACCACGACTGCACCATCTCCACTTGACCACCAGAACTAGCTGTCATTTTCAACTGTATTTTCTTCTTAATAACGCATTAGAATTGCACTTAAAGTCTCCTAGGTTCTCTTTTTTGTTGCAAAATTTGCAGAAAATCTGCATCAAGTAACTCGGAGAAAGCTCTTTACTAATTTTGCACAAAAGAACTTTGTTTTTTACCATGTCCTTTTTGTCATAAAGGGATACTTGCAAAAAAAAGGGAAAAAATGAAAAATGAATTCTTCACAGTACAAGTTGAACCCGGGCCAGCAGACTGCCACGACTGCACCATCTCCACTTGACCACCAGAACTAGCTGTCATTTCCAACTGTATTTTCTTCGTAATAACGCATTAGAATTGCACTAAAAGTCTCCTAGGTTCTCTTTTTGTTGCAAAATTGACAGAAAATCTGCATCAAGTAACTCGGAGAAAGCTCTTTACTAATTTTCCACAAAAGAACTTTGTTTTTTACCATGTCCTTTTTGTCATAAAAGGATACTTGCAAAAAAAAAGGGAAAAAAAGAAAAATGAATTGTTCATAGTGCAAGTTGAACCTGGGCCACTAGACTGCGACAACAGCATGATCTCCAGTTGACCATCAAAGCGATACATCTCAGTTTGTCATTTTCTTCGTATTATTGTTTGTTTCGCCAGCCTTTTCATGGCATTGTTGCTCTTGTTTTTACTAGAGTTCATTTGTGACTTGTTGCAAACAATGCGTTACAAGAGTAATAGACAGTAAATACACAGAGACTTTATTGCTAGAAAATAGATTTTATTTGCTTTTGTACGAGAAAAAGAAAAATTCTTTACACCAGTAGTTCAAGATGGTTCACTGCAGTGTCGTGTCATCACGATATGATCCAATGTCTGATGTCGCACATCGTCAGTATGCCTTCACCTGCACTGATGAACTCTTGAATGAAAAAATATCATCTTACAAGTTAATCATGTAAAATCAAGCTAGTGATTCAAGTGCTACTATGGAATAGGTTTCTCCAGTCCCCCTGCTTTGAAATGCAGTATTAACCGTCATGAAAAGATACAGTAAGCTGGTATTTAGTTAAAAATCAAATGTCATTGGATTTTCACCATGTTGACTTGGCTATAACTGATGAGTTCCAAGTTATCATGAAAAGACAATCTTGGATACTTGTTGCTGGAATTTTTTGTTTCAAGTTTTGTGAACACTAAGTCGATTCATCAATAAGATTACTACTTTTATGTTTCTTATCGTTAAGTAAAAAATGAAATGTCATTTACTTTTCATAGCGTTCAGCTCACTGTAACTAATCACTCGGTGGGTATCATCGAGGGACCACCTCGACTCGTTCTAGCTGGGCTTCATTCCATGAATAGTATTGAAGACAAAGTGTACTGATTAGGATATTTTTATTGACAGTCTTTTTGCAACGAAGGATTTCTACTTTCCAAAATGGGCACGGTATACTTCTCCCTTAAATATAAAGTTGTTAATTATTGGTCTTTGTCTGGGCCTCCTCCTCCTTTCTCGACAATCCCGTCGGATATGTCCAATTTGGCCACAATTGTAACATCTTTCTGGAAAAGCCAAAGATTCACGTGTTTATTTTTTTGGACCCTTTCCATTTTGACACTCGCATATAACAGTATACTTACTATTACGATGTGGATTCTCACGAGGTGATCTGGATCTTGATCTTGACCTGTTCCTTTCAGGTCGACGTCTGTTCTGACGTCCTTGTTGGTCATTATTTACAGGCTGATCCTGTATTACTGGTGCAATTTGGGGTTCAACAGGTTGTTCTGGTGCATGAGGCGGTGAATTGTGACGATTCTGTTCCACTGGATTTTCTGGTTCCTCTAGAACTTCTATGTCGTCCCTGGCGTCGTCGAAGATATCCATTTCGAAATCTAAGTCAAAGCAAATTTTTTACTCACCATTCATAGTGGAAGAAATAGCTTTTGCTACTTACCGTTTTCTTCTTGTGCCATCATTCTAAGACAAGAAGGAAAGTCTGTATCAGAAACTTCTTTAACAGTACGGACTCCGTTCGTGCCTCTCAACCTCTTTTTCCGGGAGAGCAAACGTCTTTCATAGCTTAGTACTGCTATGTTAAAATTCTATTCTAGCAACTTTTCAAGTTAATTCTTCCTCCTCATTGCTTTGCGATATATGCTGTCTGTCAGGATCAGACTGCTGCGTTGGACTAATCTGTGAAGGCTGCACAGTGGACATTTTCTGAGTTACAAAGAGTTCTTGGTCTGACTGGACATTAAGTTCTTCCCGACTCTGTTTCTTTGTCACTTTGCTCGTCTCTTTCTTTTGAGCAGCACGCCTCATAGCTTTGTCCTGCTTCTTCTTGTGCTGAAGAGTTGCCAGGGTCTCGTTGTCTTCTGGGTCTGTACCGGAATATGCTGAGATTAGTTGAACTGCTTTTTTGCTAGCAGTTTCTTTCACTGGCAGGTTTTTGCTGGTACTTTTCCGTTTAGCTGAACTCGATGGTTTCGTAGCAGTCTGTTTACTTGTTTTGCGTCTAGCAGAACCCAGCGTCATTGCCATCTGTCTTTTCGTGTTGTCACTTTCTGAAGATTCTGCTGATTGGGATCTTTCTGGTGATTGTTGTTTGCGCTTTCTTTCCAACCTTGATCTGCTTTTTCTGCGGCCATTGGCTGATAAAGATTGTTCACTTTCTTCGTCTGATTGCTGCTGAAGCTCCTGAAAGTATCTAGATACTCTTTCTCTGCTGGTTGTTGCTGCAATTCTACTTCTAGTGAGTCGTCCTTCATACACACGGTGTTCACTTTGCGGGGTCGAAGTTTGAGGAACATTCCTTTGTAATCTTCTTTGAGACTTTGTTGTTTCCGCTTCATTACGAAAAGTTGGTGTAACAGGCGAGTCCATTTCTGCACTATACGGGGAGACAGTTATTCTTGTTTTTCTTTTTGGGCCTTTGCTCCTTTTTTCCTTTTGCATTTCTTCAGCTTCTTCTTCAGAGTAAGACAGATCAGTTTTACTGGTTCTCTTAGATCGGTTGTCTCTCTTTGTAGTCTGCCTTGTTCGAGAAGTTTTCTTAGTAGTGACTGGTGCTTGGGTTTCTGGACTCGAAGTACACAATAGTTGGGCTGTTTTTGTCCTGTCCGACTGATGATCAGTGGTGTAACCTGTTCTGCTAGTTTTTCTCGCCGACTTACCTCGTGACTTTGAGACACGTCTTCTCTGTTCTTCTTCAGAACTATCGGAACCTGACGGAGATCTTCTTGTACTAGTTCTTCTACTCTTAGAACGAGGTTGCTCTTCACTGTGTGCACTTGATGTTCTTTTCCTAGAAAGGGAAAGGTTTATCAGCTAAAGCTGAATGCCGAGGCTGTTAACCATTACTCAACAAAGATTATTCTGGATATCACATAAACCGAATTGAATAACTGTTTTTTGTTTTTGCTTCTACAATGACGGGAAGCAACACAAAGCGTGCAAATTTGACATGATTACCCGTGACCTTGAAAGTCCTTGACATAAATAATTATTGTATAATCTGCAGTTATGATGTCATGGGCACTGATTCAAACATAGGCACGCAAGGTGTGCAAGAGTTATTTTTTTACTTAAAAGGTTGTGAAAATGGGAGCATTTAAGCGACTCTTTACAGTGATAATTTAGTTAGTTTGACAAGTTTTTTGGCTACAATGTACAGCAAGAAAAAAACTGAGAATATGATGTACATACGATTTTATATCGCTAAGATAAGTTGTCATTTTAAGTTGTCGCAAGAGGGTATGGATAAAATATAGGCACGCTAAGTGTGTAGGAGTTTTTTGTTGGAATAAATGAGCTGGTGGAAGAGGGGGAGAGAGAGTGGGAGACTGTTTTTCTTAAGATTTTTGAGTTGTTGCGCAAAAAAGGGCTGTAAATTTTTATTTTTGTAGAGGGGCAAGCCATATGTGTATTGTGTGCTTCCATAATGAAATATGGAGTATTGACAGATGATAATTTAATACCTATATTATTTTTGTAGATGGAATAACAGAAATATAGTACATGTAGGTCAAAACTGTTGTAAGTAAGGTATGGGTTAGAGACGACAAGAAAGATCGCAGATCTTGTAACCCCACTTTTGAGGTGGCTGAACACAGTTTTTGATACCTCTGTTTCATTTACCTTTGCTTCTAAAACCCTTGACCCTTTGGTCGCCAAAAATGGCAGCAAGCAAGATAACGACACAAACTTCAACTTTTTGATAATGAAACTGTCGTATGTGCCGTTGCCATGGCAACATGATTAATTATAAACAGGCGTTTAAAATCGGCTTTGTTTATTTGCAGAAAATCTAGTCGTTAGATTTTCTTTATAATTTGCATGCAACAAGCTTGTAACGATACTCACATGTTAGCGCTATTTTAACAATAATTTAACAAACAAATCTTTAATTATCCCTCGCTGAAGGTTCACTGGCATATCTTGAATTTCCTTTGTTAAATTTTAATTTTTTTGAATTCTCCAGTTACTTATTTCCTAAAGTATTTTCGCTCTAAATTTCGTGAAATTCTAATGAGTGGTTCTCGAGAAATAGGCGTATCTCCGAAAGTCAATTTTTCACTCAATCGCAATTTTTTTGACTTCCTACGCATGCGCTGCATTTAACTGGGTTCCTTCGGTAACAAACAAAAGCTGAGAATTGCTGGTTTCTTTGCATCGTTACTTTTTCTAACATACCTCTGTAATAAACGAGTAAAACCATCAATACAGTGTTCATTGGTGAAGAAAAATAGTACGGACAGCGCGGACATTGAGCAAATAAAATGATCGCTGTATTGATGCCATGCTTGTTTTTATGCAATACTTGTGCGCGCGCAGAATTGCGTTAGCATGAGCGCGCACGAAAACTGTGTTCGGCCACCTTAAAGATTAGCTGTTTTCTCAGCACTACAGTCACAACGCAATGCACATTCCAGAGACCCCCTCGATTATTCATTTGTTACTGTAGACACCATATCACTTGATCAACACAAACTATATTATTGCATCATCGTTCGTCTCTATGATGACGTCATGGTTAATAATTACCCGAACATCTACCTTCACGTTTCTTATCTGCAAGCAGACCTTGTTGATTCACTGATGACTATAGCCACGCAATCAACTGATCAATCTGTAGCACAACAACTGACAACGACTAGACACGAACTGTTTAAGTCTCTTATTGCACCATCACATTGACCCGTCCCTAACATACCCGATGCGCCGACTAAGAAGAATTTTTTTCACAAAAAAATAACTCAAAAATTGCAAGAAAGAGAAATAAGCCCTCTGGGCCGGGTTGTTTGAAAGCCGGTTAACGTTAACCTAGGGTTAAACGTTGACTTACGCACTACGTTTTCTTATTTAAAAATGTTTTTCGCCTCTAACGTTTGGTGTAGTTTGAGATTACTACAGGTCAAAACTGAAGGCTAAACAATATAAACAGAACACCTCACCAAAAAGTTACAAAACTGAAATAAAAATTCTCGCTAACCCTGGGTTAGCTTAATCGGGCGTTGAACAACCCGGCCCTGACTCGTTTAAGCCTGATTTACTGATTAATTTGTAGTTTAACTTGGTGCCACGCAGTCTTCAAAGAACATTACTTTGAACAGTTTTCATACTTTATTTACCTTCAACAAGAAGATCTCGGACTGAAACGAATATCATAAAATGTCCTTAAATTAACCATATCAAACCTCTGCTGCAGAGAGCTAAAAGCTGTCCAAACACGTTAACTTCTTTTTTGTTTAATCAGTCTTGGGAACAAGAGGCCATATATGAATTTACTCCCATGTGAAAAATTGTGAAGTTACCATTTGTAACTAAAAATAGCAATATCTCGATTTCTTTGTTCAAACATTTCATGGGAACAAGTGGTGACGATTCGTCAGCTCTAATTGAATTTACTCTCTTGTGAAAAACAGAAGTGTCAAGTTGCCATTTCTAACTAAAAAAAGCAAACATCTCGGGGAAACAAGTGCTCACAAATCATCACCTCTAATTGAATTTACTCCCTTGTGAAAAACAAGGTTGTCAAATTACCCTTTGTAACTAAAAATAAAGATATCTCGTTACATTTGCATACAAGAACAAAACAATTGTCACTTCCACTTATTTTGTAAACGTTAAAACTGTTTCAAATCTAAATAGTCTCGTCTCCTCTAAAATATGTCCTCTGAACTAGAAGTGACGATTCGTGACCTCTTATTGAATTTACTCGTTGTGAAAAACAAAAGTATCAAGTTACCCTTTGTAATCGAAATAAAGTATCTCTTCCCATTTGTTTACTTCTGACTCATGAACTACTTCAAAACGCAAAGCTCATCTCGCTCATAACTAGCCACCATTACACTGAAACTACCCGATGTATATTATGAAACTGTCACAATCCCCTCCGAACCGGACTAAAAATCACAAACCGGCAACATACACGTCAGTCTTTATTATTCAATCATCGTCGTGCTGGCTATTAATGTGATAAAGTGAAAACCCTGATAACATTGACGAGAAAAGATTAAGTTTTATTTATAACATATCTTTTCATCCCAGTAGTAAACAAGAACATTATGAATGTAAAATTAATCGTTGTCTCTTCGCTTTTCTCGTTGAAACGTATCATTGAAACTGATCAATGGATGCTGAAATTGACGACTCGCTCTCGAGTCTGCAGCAATCTTTAGGTTTCACTACATCACGCAAACGATTCGAACCTGGTCACAACCTCTTCACATTCCCTCCACTGCATTCCGCCCCCTTAAATACAATTGTTCCTAACATAGAAACCACATCAACATTAGTAGTAGAGCGGCTAACACTCATTTAATTCAAAACCTTACGTAATGGGAAAAGCTCACCCTTCATCGCATTCTCGCAGTTATACATGATCCCAAACACTATGTTTCTTTGACTGATTATCCAATTGCTAATGACTATCCATCCTCGGAGACCCAGGGGCGGTTAGTTGGGGCGACAGGAAATAAATCGGGCAAAGAAATGAAGCGTCGCAGGTTTACAAGTAAGGCGGTAAAAGCCCCTGGTAACCGACTCTTACCAGACCATTTCCAAACGGCTCTACCAATGCTGCCTCCTGATTGGGCAGAAAAATCCTTTGTATTATTCTGCCCAATCGTCGAACAGCAGCTCCTGAGGTACTGTGGTGTGTTCTTACACGACGGTTTTTGCATCGCCATACTTGCTTGGTTCTGCGTGCGAGGGAAACTTCATTTTAATTTCTCTGGATGGCGGCGAAATATCGAAATGATAACTTTAGCGACCATTTCAGATGTTAGCACCAAGGCTATTCTAAAATGGACTGATAAAATTATTTTTTTTGGACCGATCACAAGGTATCGTAATCGTAACAGGTTGTTTCATTCTATCGTTCTTTCTCGAATGTGTCTTTTGACAAAATATTTCTAGGGGAATAATGTAGTAAGTATCGACTCATCGGGATGTCAGAATGAAAATTTCCCAAGCTGCACGCGGTATTCTGGTCCACGAGTCATTCAAGTATGCGGCCGCGAGTTGCCAATGCTTTCGCACAGGTAAGCCGCACTTTGATGAGTCGCGTAGTAGTTGTTGAAAATGGCTTGCCTTGTTTTAACTAGTAAAGACATCAAGGAAGCCATTTTTGAAAGTATTTCCCTGAGCAGAGGTTTTAATTGTCGTTCGCAAGACAGATGTATTTGCTGCCCTGCCCATTCGAAAAAGCCTTTTTTAAAACAAAAATACGAGATATATAAACAATAGCCTCCATTTGCCGCGAAAAATTTATATGCTAGGATATTTGTCAGCGGACATTATGTGTTCCGAGAAGCGAACAGTTTCCCGAGAGCGCAGCTCGAGGAAAACTGTGAGCTTCGAAAATGTCCAAGGACAAATATCCGAGCATACTTTCGCCCCAAATGGAGGCTATTGTGTTTGTTATCCTTCAAATCTTTTTCACAACGCGCGCAGTTTTGCAAATTGGGGGATATTCTCGGATATCCCCCAGTTTTAGCTGGGGAATATTCGGTCACGTGACGTGTTCGGACCAATCGTGCGCGAGCAAAAACGTTTGATGGATTATAATTCAAGATATTTGGAGGATTTTCATAGATATTTAGAAAATGTTTTTGGGACATTTAAACATTTTTTTGAGAATTTCCGGAAAGATATTTAAGCGATTTTACGTGATATTTGTGTAAACGACTAATTCAACCAGTTGCACTGAGAGAAGTAGAAAAAACAGCTGACTCTGATGACAAGGAAGCAAAACAAGATTTCTTATTGAAGCGAAAAATCTACTTGGAGAAGGGGAGATGGATTGCCAGACACAATCTAACCAATAGAGAACTCCCCCCCCCTCAGGCGGGGTGGGGTGTACTCCCGCAAATTTTGGAAACGGGTGTGCTATAAAGGTTCTTGAACCCTAACCCTATTTAAGGACTAAGAAAGCAAAAGGTGATACCTTTTTAAGACCCAAACCCTAAAAATGACACCCTATTCAAGATAATACAATTTAGCTAACCTATCTAAGGACCACACCAGAAACACAGCAAAAAAGAGTAAAAAAGGATACCCTATTTAAGAACCAAGAACCTCAAAAACCTTACCATATTCTACGGCACATACCTATATAGCCTATATATAGGAGTAACCCCCCCCCCACCCCCGGTAGGCACCCAGCTGGAGACGCAAGTGTGAAGCACCTGTGGAGATTGCCTCGGAGAGTGTTCCACTGAGGAAAAAGTCAAGTGAATTGTCAGTTTGACTCCTCTGCAAAGCTCCTCAGCTAACAGATGCTGAGGAAGCTTTGTTAAACAAGAGGAGCAGGCTGACATAAAAAAGGCAAGGTCATGCCAATCAGCAGTGTGGAGTGATCAGACACCTTAAATTGAGTCATTTGGAGTTACTGCTGGGGTCATATGCACCTTAATAATTTTAAATGATCTTCATATATCTGACCCACTGGAATTCAATGAGGAGGACTACGTGTCAGTTTTGAGTGATCTTTATTTTAATAATTAATAGTCACTTCTCATTAATTATCAGATGTGTTGATCCATAAATTATCCAAGACTCCATCACCATCATTGTCATCATCACTTGTTTAGAATTTTGGCTTCTGAGTGCCATCTCCCATTAATATTTCCACTGACCATCCATATCATGTAATGGGTATAATATACTCTGAATTCCATTGATAACAATACTGCAGTGGAATCGTTTAATACAGGGGGTTTAGGTTCAGCACCCCAAAACAGCCTGAGCAGTGGAAGGTGCAGTAGATATTTTGTGGAACAACACAGAGTAATTGGAATGGAATTGAAACTTTGAAAAATTAAGTAACAAAACATGTTAATTATCAAGAACATCTTAGGATTGTTTCCAACCTCATATTGCCCAAAAAAAGTATACGAACTTTCAGCCTCAGTTCACAAAATAGACATTCTTATAAAAAAAACAAAGAGTGTAACTTGCAAAGGCTTTTTGTCATTGCATAACAACAGCCTAGTAATATAAATTGATTGCATTTTCTTGCATTTTCTTGACTGTACAACTGATGTATACTGAATGTGTACATGTTCACTTAAGAACTTAATAGTGCTTAGCAAAGTGCAAAGTACATGTCAAAGGTGACAGATTGAAATGAGATACGTTTCTAAGTATGGTGCTCTTGTGAAATTGTCATTGTCGCTAAAAGAATCATTATAAAAACTATTGAATTTGGCTGAATACATGCACATGCAGTTAAGTGAAGACTGTGTGTAAACCAAATTTGGCTATCTTACTGTACGATATGTATATCTTACTGTTTAGGAATACAAAAATTATCTGGAACTGATCACTTCATATAAAGGCTGTAGAAATACAGCTTCAGTGGCACCTTTATGTTAGGTGGTCATGCAGTTCCAGATTTGCCCACAAGTCACATGCCACCAATAGAGAAATATTGGAACATTAAGTAGCAATGGCCTGTTTGACACTTTTGAGACATAATAGTGGCAGGTAAACTCAACTGATCGCATTTATACTTATATAACTGCTATAAGAACATTTAAGCTACAGGGACAGCGGGAAAATAAATTAGTCAGAGTATTAGTGTGCTTTTGACTGAACATTGCACTTTACCACATTGTGGCTGTCTTTTCTTGTAATCTTGTGAGGCACACAAGGTAAAGCTAACATCTTTTCCATTTGACCCAGCTCTCCACTAGTTGAGTCAACAAAATGGAAATTGCATGATTTGATTTTGAATAATTTTGATGTGATATCAAAGTAATATTTGTAACTAAATTTAAAAAAGAAACAAACATCTTAATGGTGTTGTTTACTTTTTTTTTTCATTTGAACTATTTAATGGGGTACATAATAATGAGTGATATTTTCATTAAGTATGTTTCAGCTTTTGAATGTTAACTGTTTGCACAATTTGACTTGGAGAAACCAATATTTTAGAATTAACAGTATACAATTTTGATCCATATACATATAAATATTGTAATGAATATAAATTTTCAAAAAAAGATGTACGTCAATTACAAATGTTTAAATTAACAACTTTGTGAAGGTTCACCTAAAAAAGGGCCATAAAAATGAGCCAAATTAAAAGAACTAGAAAGTTAGTGTAGTACTGAAGGCAAAAATGTCAATTTTCTTGTGAAATATATTTTTTTACATGCATACACTTATTTTATTATATTTTATTTTCAAATAAACTAAAAATTTCAACATGCCCGCAGGTAGCTATACTAATCTAGGCTTAATCTTGGCTTATGATTCCTCAGGCGATTTTGTGCTTGTCAATAAATCATAGCCATGATTTTTGCACAAGTATTGTTAAGGCTATGATTCCAGAGATGCTGCCCACATGCTTTCAGGCATCCCCCTATAAAGTTAATAGGTCACACAATCAAGGTGACGATTCCGTAAATGTCT
>JAHPZR010005731.1:10000-27500 GCA_019787425.1 Platygyra sinensis | reverse complement strand
GTGCAAGATGTGAACTACCAAATTATATATTTTCATGCCTGTCGCTCAGAAGCTGTTACCCGCCACTGAAGGACTTATCTATTAAAATATCTTTCGATTTTCACTGGCTAGCTTTCAGGTTCGGATCTGGTTAGAATAAGACCTGTTCCACACCGCTACCACATTTCTGCGTGTCCACCGTCGACGAATGCAAAAACGCAAGGAGCGGCTGAGTCTTGGTATTCTCCAAGCATACATAAAAGGGTCGACCACAGAACTCATCGACAGGAATTCGTTGGCAACATAATGGTACACTCTGTACGCATAAGAGCTTCGGCAAGAGCAAAAATATAAGACATGCACATTGATAAAGTAAGGTAGAAATGACAAATAGAACACAAAAAGGATCAATAGAGTAGTACGGACCATCTTATTTTCTCTTTCTAAATACTTTCTCCTGTTTGCTTCTGTCAGATTTGCTCGGACATCTTTAAGTTCCTGTCTTTGGAGAGCAGCTACTTTATGTATTTTCACGTAAACTGCTGTTAAAATAAATGATGGGATCACAAAATGAGAGTAACAGTAGGCCAACAGAAAATTTTCCTTCTTCACATCCGCAACGGGAAGAACTGACATAACTAATGCGTTTGCCCAAATGATCGCATTGGTAGCTTTGACTCTTGTGTTTGTCATTTTCTGTGGGTATTCAAAAGGTCTAATAACTGCAATATACCGATCGTAGGACATCGCCAAAAGCGTGGATACAGCAACCAGGATCGACACAGCTCCGATGAAGTGTTCTGTTATGTTAAGAATCGGAAGGTCACCCAGACCACAGTACATGTAAGTCAGTTCGCCGGCTCGCAGGTAACTGATGATTCCCATGAAAAAATCTGCAATTGACAGATTTGCGATGAGGAATACAGACGGCGTGCGTAGACATCGGCAAGGATCGCGGTAGATTGTGGTGAAGAGAGAGGCATTTCCGATGGTAATAAAGGAACCGAAGATCAAGTCGATGATTATTAATACAAGGAGAAGTTCAGCTTGGACGGATGATGTGTTCTTTGCATGTTCGCTAACAATGGCTGTTGGTGTCGAATTCATTGTAAATTTCTTTACCTTGTCCCAATTGTTTTTTGTTTAGAAGATGTCCCTAACTTAATCTGTGTGAGATGTGTCGGACGCAATATTCCTCGAGTCGTATTTGTGGAATGACAGCAATGGTCCGCCGGAAAATGTTGACTTTCAGACATAGATACCCTTTGTTGATGACGTACTCTTCTCTGCAGCTTTCATTCCCCATGGTTAGTAAATCTGATGTTGTTCTTCAAACTAGAGTTAAAATATAAAACATGATAGCTGTCTTAATTAAGAAACGTCACAAAAAGGTGGGATTCAGCATAAACATATGCCAAGCAAACTGTATAAGACCAAGTGCCTTTGTTTTCAAGTGCCTTGTTTTCAATGTCGAACACTGATCATGATCTGAGTAATTATCCCTTCCGATTCTTAAAATCGTGCTTTACATGAAATTTTAAATTGTTTGTGCTGGCGCCGGATTTTTAACGCTGTGCGCTTGATTAACAGTCATTAAGGAGAGCTTTTAGTGCAAAGTTTGAATTTGAATTTTATCTTTATGAGAAACTCATCACCTGTTGTGTGCAGGGTGACAGTCGGTTCACAGCGAACTGCAAATTAAAGATTATAAATTGACTGGATGATAATTTAAAAGCGATCTGTTGACTTGACGAGTGAAAGCCGATGATGATTCCCCACGGTTATTTACATGTAGGCAATAACAAAGATAAAATGCATGTTTTCAACAACAGAGAAATGATAAATCTGAGGTGGATTTCTTTTCATAGAGTGTTCAACTGATATCTTCTCGGAAGGGACCGAGCGGTCTGGGTTCTAGCCCAAGCTGGAGTTATACAGTACAGATGCATTCTTGGGCAAGACTCTTTACTCTTGCAGTGCCTCTATGGGACTTTAACTAATTTTTGTTGTTTAATTTCAGGCCAAGCTCAGGGACTCATCAAACTTGCGACAAACAGTGTAAATTTTAGATATGCCCAGGATTGAACGTTGATGAGATTCAAATTCCTTATGATTCCTAGGTTGCACGTGACGTCATCATTTTCTAAAATCCAAAACTTAAGAGCCGCCAAAGTTATTACCTTTATCAGGCATGAGAGGGGGTAAATTAATAAGTGTGAACAAGTTTTCAACTCAAGAACATGCTTCGTCTAAAAACAGAGCAATTTTAAACTTCCGAATTATGGCGGTACGTGACATAAAGCTATGAACGTGTTTGTCGAAAAATATATATACTTATGTTGGGATTTTTAGTCAGTTTAGAAGTCAGAGTATTAGAAAAAGTGCTTATTTAAATGTTTGCTTGATCAGTTCAGATAATCAGTGGCCTAGACAGCTAAAGAAAGTTCCACTGAGATGTTTACACTAATTTCCGGCCGCCATGTTGGTGTCTCTTGGAGATACACCAACATGGCGGCTCCATACTGGGCTCTGAAAATTTGTGCAAAATATTTCGACAAATATTTGAAGATCGGGAAAACGTATAGACCTAAAACTCAGAGAAGTATCTTAATTATTTATCTCCTATAACATGATAATTTCTGGAGTTTATTCCGGCACTGAAGGGTTTTCGAATTATTCTTTTAATTGCGTGAAGGTGCAAAAAAGTCACCAAAACACGCACAATTCTGTCAAATATTAATTAATACA
The DNA here is from genome assembly GCA_019787425.1 of Platygyra sinensis. Lineage (NCBI taxonomy): Eukaryota > Metazoa > Cnidaria > Anthozoa > Scleractinia > Merulinidae > Platygyra > Platygyra sinensis. The sequence goes on along the minus strand of JAHPZR010005731.1, from coordinate 24,773 downwards.
AAAATGTCCGATGCCCCTGCCAAATATGAAGTACTAACACTTGCGTTCAATTCTGTGCTAAATTTAGTCGACGTGAAACATCTTGCACATTTAGTAGTCTGTCGCGAATGCAAACGTATTTCCGACTATCGCTTTCAGAGCCGGCAATGAGTCTGCTTTCGTAGGCTCACATAATTGTGATAATACCAGAAATAAGGAAAAATTAACTAAAATTTGGCTAAAGGAACCAGACCAGTATCAATATTATACCAACTGATATCAGTACAAGTATGCAGCCATTGCACTCAGTATCTGTTGGACCTGAGAAACCCCTTTTTCACTAGCATAAAATTTGGAAGCCCAATTTGGTTGAAGATCAAGAATCTAAATAAGACCATTTATATGCACTGTCAAATGAGACAAAGAATCCGAGACCAAGCAGTTTTGATGTTTACCAAACTAAGTGCATCTGCTATGATAAGATGTGCTCTGACCCTCTGTCCGCTATATATCCTTTCTAATTCTTTCTCATTCATTTATCTACCTAAAGTTTGGAAAACAAGTAGTTTCTCACTGGATTAAATCAATCTTTAAAACCTAAAATGCTGCTTTTTGAACTAAAAGGAAAAAAAATTTAAACGCCCACAAAAACTTTTTCATTTCCCCTGGCTTTGGCAAGTCTTTTGATTATGCATGTTTGTCCTATTTTAAAAAGTCTGTCAAACTGGTTTAGCAGGTGTAACGGAAGACAAATTAACAAAGCAGCAATGGAAAAAGAAGAAAAAAGCAATTGCGCCCTGTTGTCTTCTTGACTGAAAAAGCATCTGAAAGCGACGGACCGTTTTGTTTCTCAACTTAGGTTTCTTTTTCAGTCTTTGTCTTCACAAGTACGTTTTTTTTCTTCGTTTTTCCGAAACTGTGAGGTAAAACATTTTTACGACAGCCTAAGTTCTAACATAAACAGATAAATGACATTTCTTGCCGTGTTCCCGCTTAAGTCTTAAGGCCTGTCCAAACGGGAAATGTTTGGTGACCAAACATTTCACCGTTTGGCCACCTTGTTCGGTGCTGTTTGATCGTGTTTGATCGTGTTTGGTTGTGTTTGATAAAATTTGAAAGCCATCAAACATTCGATCAAACAACTTCAAACATTTCTTTTGTTCTCATGTTTGATGGGCGATTTTTTGTTCGTTTGGACAGCCGTATCAAACATGTTTGGTGCACGCATGCGTACCACGCTTGCTTAGCGGCCTGTATCCATAGATACCGCCTCTTGTTTACGTACGTCGCTTGTCCAGCGAACGAAGAAGAAGCTTCGGTGAACGTTGCTGAAATTGGGGAGATTGAAACCGAGCAAACGCCGAGTCGTAAAAGAAAACAAAGGAAAAGAATGACAATGAAATCTATTGTAACAAAATGCATGCAGGTTCAACAAGCATCAGTATCTCGAGAAAATCTTCGAGTTATTCGCATCGTTTCGCGGTCACCTAGAGTATCTTCGATCATCAGTTTCTGTAGGATATTACTGTAGAATCCTTTCTCTTCTATTCTTCTTGTCCAGCCCCTGGTCTTCCCTCGTCTATTTTCCCTTTTTCCATCCTCCTCTAATATGTCAAAAAGGATTATAGCCGCTATCTCTTCTTTAATTTGAACCTTTGAATCGCAACCTGCAAAGTCGCACATTCCGCCGTTAAGCGAGCTACGGTGTGTAAATAGTGGCCCATAGTTCTTTGCTTGTCGAGTTTAACCTATGTTTGAACCGTTTGGCCACCCAATTCAACATCAGCATGTTTGGTCACCAAACAATGTTTGATGATGTTTGGTCGTCAAACATTTCTCGTTTGGACAGGCCTTTATCCCTCATTGCATCATAAATTCAAAGCTGGTATATTGACAAAAGACTAAACTAAACCGCAATGGTTTGCAACCGTCGCTATTTAATCATTTGATTTTCTTACGCGAATTGTCTCCTCGAACTTTCGTGATTTGAAATAGACATATAATGGTGTTTTCGAATTGATGAAAACGTTGTTTTGGATATCGAAGAAAGGTCAACTACGATTTTCGGCAAAGGCAGCAGCTGCTAAGGTTTTCGGGAAATGGACAAATAAATACTTAATAAGTTTCGAGAAAACTAGTCCTGCTAGAATTGCGAAACAGATTAAAATTTTATACCGTATAGTAGCCTAAACATAATCTACATAGCTTAAAAACCACTCCAAATATAGCCTAAAATAGCACACTTAAAGCATTTGACAGAAAGCCGTCATTGGGGAGTCCTGTACGTAGATGTTCATCGGCATATGTAAACATATACGTTTAACTTAAAAAAAGTTGAAATTTAGCACTGCATGGATCAAAACTTTCGTTCACGAGGCTGTATGAGAACAAGTAATCGAGAAGAATATAACATAGCTGTGATCGGCGTGAGCAGCGATGCAAGACTGCAGATGTTGAGCAAAAATAAAGGTGATTGAATAAATTTGATTAAGAGTTTATTTGTTCTATCAGTGACGTTGATCAGCCTGTAGGAAACAGTTTCCTGGTTTTTGTGTTTATAATCTGCGAAGAACATCTTGCGCTTCATTACGACTGAGTTGAAATCAGCGGATCGGAAGAGCTGAATTAGGCCAATGCCAGTGACAAGACATCAGGTAATATCAGAGTTTGAACCAATAATATATATATTTTACTGAACTTGATAAATTTGAGGATGATCTACCTCTCTTTTTTTGCAGTTGTGTTAAAGTGTCTATGAAGTAAAAAATAATTGTTCCTTATTTGAAAGGCTTTTCAAAGTAAAGAAGAATGGCGTTTTCCTTTTGGGAATATCTTTTTTCATTTTAGAGATATTTACGTTTTTGTATTATACAAATGAGGAAAGTGATGACATCATAGGTGGTTCCACTAAAACAATACAACACTCGATCAAGAATATCTCCAAAAATATTAGAGCAGTGTTCTTCAAACTTGGCACCAGAAGCGTACATCACAAAAGAAACAGAATGACACCTGCCATGTTGTTGCCAAGGCAACAGTTTCGGCTCCAGTCTCTTTCTGTGAAAAACCAAATATCCCCATTTGCAATCTTTTAAAGTGGGACAGAGGGTCTAGCTAGGCACACAAATGGTTCCCATGTTGCCTTAACTATCCCCACTAGATTGTTGTAAGTGGATGAACCTTGTTTAGGTTAAAATCTGGGAATTTTAGTCCAAATTAAAACAGGACCAGCGGCATAACTGTGGTCATGGCAACGGCACGACATGTGTCGTTTTGCTTCTTTTGTGATGTATAGTCCTGATACCAAGTTTGAAGAACACCGCTTTAATATTTCTCCAAATATTCTTCATTGAGTGTTGTACTGTTTTAGTGAAACCACTTATGACGTCATTACTTTCCTCATTTGCATAATACAAAAACGTAAATATCTCTAAAACGAAAAAAGATATTCTAAAAAGATAAACGCCATTCTTCTTTACTTTGAAAGGCTTTTCAAAAAAGCAGCAATTATTTTTTACTTCATAGGCACTTTAAGTCGCAGTCTGATTCGTAGTGAAAGAGGATTTAACGAGTTCAGCGCGAGCTTGTTCGCAAAGGAACTGCGTCACGAAGTTTTGCCTAAATTTTACAAGTTCTTCTTTTTTAATCGTTTAAAATTCCATCCTTAACCATCCTTGTTCCTTATGTTTTACGATTATCTCTTTGGTTTTTTTCTATCGTAGAAAACAAATATTTTTAGGTTTCCTTCAATTTAAAGGTAACTTTGTACGTGACCAAAATAGCTTTCGTGGGAGGCGCGGTGGCCTCATTGCCTGATTTCATACGGTGGGGGCCTGGGTACGAGTCCGTGTATTATGGGATTAACAACGCAAGACCCATATATTCAGAAAGAGCACACCGAGCTTCACAAGATCCTTAAGTTTTCTGTTAATTGGGCCAATATTGAACAAGATACAGCCATTGAAAAACTTAAAAATTTGCAAAGAAATGTATGGATTTCCGGAAGGGCGTCCGGCAATCCATACATTTGTTTGTAATAGACGGACTCCTACCCAGGCCCTCACGGTATGAAATCCGGCAATGGTTAGCGCGCTCGACTCTGGAGCGAGCGCTCCGGGTTCGATCCCTGGCCGGGAACATTGTGTTGTGTTCTTGGGCAAGACAGTTTACTCTCACGAACGGTGCTTCTCTCCACCCAGGTGTATAAATGGGTACCGGCGGATTTAATGCTGAAGATAACCCTGTAATGGACTAGCATCCCATCCAGGAGGGAGTAGAAATACTCCAAGTCGCTTCATGCTACAGAAACCGGGATAAGCTCCGGCCTGATGGGCCACTTGGCTCGAATGCAGACTTTACCATACCAAAATAGCTTTCAAGTTATTTTGGTCACCGTATTAAAAAAAATATCGCGACTGTGCTCCTTCACACGACAGTAATCATAGAAGTTGGAGATAAAGGAACTTTCTCTACTGTAATATCAAATATTACAATTACAAATTAATCTTCGAAATCTGTTTATTTACATAAGGTGAGTCGTCTTTGTGATGTGCCGATAACAGTTTCTGCAATGCAAGAGGTCGCCCTGCAAGAACTGCCCCGAGACAAAAGAAAACAAAGTCTAAATCAGCTAGACTGCCTGTATTTTAAAAAGAAAGGTTTTCAACAAAACTGACTTGCAGCAATAGTAAGTACCTTGATAGAAAGCCAGGAAAAGCCAAAACGCTAGAAAAAGCCGGAAGCCGAGGCAGAAGCAGAAGAAGCAGAAGCAGAAGAAGAAGAAGAAGAAGAAGAAGAAGAAGAAGAAGAAGAAGAAGAAGAAGAAGAACTAAATGTGGTGTATGACTGAAGGTAGAAATCAGTCCATGGTTATTCAGGAGTTTTATTGTCGGACAGGAAATGTCGGAATACATCAAAAGTTCATTTTCTCAGCGCTGAATATTCCGCTATGCATCACATCATTTCTGGGAAATGTTCTGATCATTCTTGCTCTTCAAAAGGTGTCCTTCCCTCATCCGCCATCAAAGTTATTGCTTGGTTGCCTCGCGTGCACCGATCTATGTGTGGGTCTTATTACACAGCCTCTTTATGTTTGCTTCTTGATGATTCCAGCTCACTCCAGACTTTGCCACTATCTTAACATTGTTTCATTTACCATAGGTATACTTCTTTGTGGAGTATCTTTGTTCACACTAACTGCAATAGGCGTGGACAGACTTCTCGCTCTGTTGTTGGGAATGAGATACAGACAGATAGTAACTCTGAGGAGAGTATGGATATTGGTTGCCAGTTTATGGATTTCTGGCGTTGCATTGGCAATGACATCATTCTACAACGTTCGTATCACTACGGGCATCACCGGGGTGATACTGTTACTGTGCGTTGCAACCTCAATTTACTGTTACGTGAAAATCTATTACACACTTCGCCATCACCAGGCGCAATTAGGGGATCATGTTCACCAAGGGAAACGGAACGAAGGAGGAATTCCTCTGAACATAGCCCGATACAGAAAGACAGTCTGTACTGCACTCTGCATGCAAATAACATTACTTGCTTGTTATTTTCCATACGGTATAGTCGCAGCCTTGCGTGCTGTTACAGGCGAGTCTCTCAATATCGCTTGGGATGTAGCCTTGTCTCTCATTTTCTTAAATTCTACTCTGAACCCATTTCTGTACTGTTGGAGGACTAGACAAGTGAGACAAGCTGTGAAGGGCACCATCAAACAGTTGTACTGTTTATCGAGTTAAACTTTACGCTACGGATGTCGACGATAAGATAACGCTACCCCAATAACTGATTTCAGTGTCTGAGCTGTTGTTGAGAGACATTTTTCCATATAACCGCGTCACAACTAGTTATAAGAGTTATGTGTCATAGGTTTAACCTTAGCAGTAGCCCATGTGTAGAAATGGATGGGTACCCGCAAATCTTAACGCTGGGGGTAACCCTAAGATGGACTAGAATACCACCTAAGGGTAGAAGAAATATTCCTACATGTGGTACCTTCATGCTACGAAAATGGAGATAAGCTCCTCCCCACTTAGCTTGCCGGTGCAGACTTTAGACTTTGCTTTTGCCTTTGACTTTACTACATTTGTCTTTACTGCATTTACCTTGACCTTTGCCTTTGACTTTGCCTTTGCCTTTGTTTTTACTGCATTTAATTTGTCTTTATTACATTTGCCTTTGCCTTTGCCTTTGCCTTTGTCTTTGCCTTTGCCTTTGTCTTTGCCTTTGCCTTTGTCTTTGTCTTTGTCTTTGTCTTTGTCTTTGTCTTTGTCTTTGCCTTTGTCTTTGTCTTTGCCTTTGTCTTTGTCTTTGCCTTTGCCTTTGCCTTTGTCTTTGTCTTTGTCTTTGTCTTTGTCTTTGCCTTTGCCTTTGTCTTTGTCTTTGTCTTTGCCTTTGTCTTTGCCCTTGTCTTTGTCTTTGTCTTTGTCTTTGTCTTTGTCTTTGTCTTTGCCTTTGCCTTTGTCTTTGTCTTTGCCCTTGTCTTTGCCTTTGCCTTTGTCTTGTCTTTGTCTTTGTCTTTGTCTTTGTCTTTGTCTTTGCCTTTGCCTTTGCCTTTGTCTTTGCCTTTTCCTTTGCCTTTGCCTTTGTCTTTGTCTTTGCCTTTGTCTTTGCCTTTGCCTTTGCCTTTGCGTTTGTCTTTGTCTTTGTCTTTGCGTTTGTCTTTGCCTTTGCCTTTGCCTTTGCCTTTGTCTTTGCCTTTGCCTTTGCCTTTGTCTTTGTCTTTGTCTGTGTCTTTGTCTTTGCCTTTGCCTTTGTCTTTGCCTTTGCCTTTGCCTTTGCCTTTGCCTTTGTCTTTGCCTTTGCCTTTGTCTTTGTCTTTGTCTTTGTCTTTGTCTTTGTCTTTGTCTTTGTCTTTGTCTTTGTCTTTGTCTTTGTCTTTGTCTTTGTCTTTGTCTTTGTCTTTGTCTTTGTCTTTGTCTTTGTCTTTGTCTTTGTCTTTGTCTTTGTCTTTGTCTTTGTCTGTGCCTTTGTCTTTGCCTTTGCCTTTGCCTTGGTGTTTGCCTTTGCCTTTGCCTTTGTCTTTGCCTTTGCCTTTGTCTTTGTCTTTGTCTTTGTCTTTGCCTTTGCCTTTGCCTTTGTCTTTGTCTTTGCCTTTGCCTTTGTCTTTGTCTTTGTCTGTGCCTTTGTCTTTGCCTTTGCCTTTGCCTTGGTGTTTGCCTTTGCCTTTGCCTTTGTCTTTGCCTTTGCCTTTGCCTTTGTCTTTGTCTTTGTCTTTGTCTTTGCCTTTGCCTTTGCCTTTGTCTTTGTCTTTGCCTTTGCCTTTGTCTTTGTCTTTGCCTTTGCCTTTGCCTTTGCCTTTGTCTTTGTCTTTGCCTTTGCCTTTGCCTTTGCCTTGGTGTTTGCCTTTGCCTTTGCCTTTGTCTTTGCCTTTGCCTTTGCCTTTGTCTTTGTCTTTGTCTTTGTCTTTGTCTTTGTCTTTGTCTTTGTCTGTGCCTTTGTCTTTGCCTTTGCCTTTGCCTTGGTGTTTGCCTTTGCCTTTGCCTTTGTCTTTGCCTTTGCCTTTGCCTTTGTCTTTGTCTTTGTCTTTGTCTTTGCCTTTGCCTTTGCCTTTGCCTTTGTCTTTGTCTTTGCCTTTGCCTTTGCCTTTGCCTTTGTCTTTGCCTTTGCCTTTGCCTTTGCCTTTGCCTTTGCCTTTGTCTTTGTCTTTGCCTTTGCCTTTGCCTTTGCCTTTGTCTTTGTCTTTGCCTTTGCCTTTGCCTTTGTCTTTGTCTTTGCCTTTGCCTTTGTCTTTGTCTTTGTCTTTGCTTTGCCTTTGTCTTTGTCTTTGCCTTTGCCTTTGTCTTTGTCTTTGTCTTTGTCTTTGTCTTTGCCTTTGCCTTTGCCTTTGTCTTTGTCTTTGTCTTTGCCTTTGCCTTTGTCTTTGTCTTTGCCTTTGCCTTTGCCTTTGTCTTTGTCTTTGCCTTTGCCTTTGTCTTTGTCTTTGTCTTTGTCTTTGCCTGTGCCTTTGTGTTTGCCCTTGCCTTTGCCTTTGTGTCATTTACCTTCGCCTTCGCGTTTGCGGCATTTGCCTTTGTCTTTACTTTCACCTTCACGTTTACGTCATTTGCCTTTGCGTTCGCGTTTACCTTTGCCTTTACCGCATTTGCCTTTGCCTTTGCCCCTGACCTAACAGTAGAATATCGGGCATAAAACTTGATGCTATTACGATAAGTAGTGGTAATGCATGACCAGCTTTTCTTTTGGTGTTCTTATACCTTCAAAATATTCGCTTTTGAAAAAAGAAAACGCTATGGAACAGTTTGGTACCAAGTTAAAGGACTTCGCCATCTGACTTAAAAAATGACCTTGACCATGCCAAAATAGTTAATGAAAAACTAGCCTCTAAGTGTTAAAAAGTGGTGTTCCGAAGGTATTCACAACGCACTAATGATGGTTCGGGAAGCACTTTTTATCCTGTGCATAAGCAAGTTCTCTAGGTGACAGACGTCAGAAAACATTGCTTTTAGGTATTTTTGTGATAATGGGAAAAATTTACCAACGTTAACTATATTAACTGAATGACAAAGTAAACGTTTCATAAACTGGAAATTTTATATTGGTTTGCAGCCTAGATAATTTTTTCCTCTGAACACGTTATATTCTGTAGTTTAACCCGGGGCGGCCACCCGTAAACCTCTTTATTAAATATTTGCGCAGTAAAGGAGGGATTGAGTCTGAACATATTTGTTTGCTTAATTGAGTCACTAGTCAGTGTTCGTTATTCACTCGATGCGCTCGGGTTTACTTCGGTGTAAAAACCTGTGAAGTTTTTCTTTGTTTAGTAGCTATTGTTAGGGTTAGGGTCTATTATGTTGACTTCTTTGTTTTCTTTGTTTACATCACTGGTGAGTGTCACAAGTTTTTACACCGAGGATGAGCCATGCGCTCGCATGATTGCATAGCAATGAAGCCAAACAAAGTCCGCTTATCGATCGATGGCCGATCGTATTTGAAAAACTTTGAAAACTATCGAAAGCTTTTACTAGACGTAAAGTATGAACCGCCCATAAAACCTCTTTAATAAAATACTGCGCTGTTAAGAGCGATTGAGTCTAAATATATTTGTGTGCTTACGCGTGTTTTAGTGTTGCTTGTTATTTACTTGTTACGCTCACATGACAACGAAATCAAACAAAGTCCATTGATCGATCGATGGCCGCTCATCTTATTTGAAAAACTTGAACACGATCGACGACTTTTGCCCCTCATGCTCGCGAAATATAAAGACCGCTCGGGTTAGATCGGGTTAGATCACTGGCGTTTTTACTTTCCTCCATGTGCATTGCGCCTTATAGGCGAATGACTCAGCTGGAAGACCAGTTTTAAAATTTGCGGCAAATAGGTACTAATTTACATCTAAATGGTTTTCTTGAATGGATATTGTTAGTTTTGACAGCCACTGTTATTCAGTCCTGAGCTGAATACAATGGCTCGCTAACCTAGAACGCACCATTTTCAAACGCAGGCTTCAATTTGCCGTATGCCGAATATTGCAACGCAGTTTTAATTTTCAATAAACCGCTGTTTAAAACGGACTTCATACTAAAAATCGTCCAATTTTGAACTTTTTAGACTGCGAAGGGATAGTCCTTATACTTCCTAAATCTCCTTTGGTTTAGGCTCAAAAAGAAGTTTAATCATCACTCTTCCAAAAGCGTGATGCCAAATTCTATTTTAGAGCTTCAGGGAATCAGAAAAGCGATTTTTGTCAACCCCACTTGGCCAATTTGGGCCTTTTCTTCTTTTATTCTGGCCTATTGAAGGCGCGTTCGCATTTAAATTTACCGCTTTGCCGATTATGAATAATTAATGATGTCAAGGCATTCTGCGCGATGTAAAATTTGAAAATATTCATTAATTTGAAACTCAATCTCATGATGGAGATATCGCGTTTAAAGTATTGGTGAAGCAGACTCTCTATTTGGTGTTTTTGAGAAAAAGGCTTCGAGAATCACGTGATGTAAAGTAACCAATTGGGTAGCTGCGTTCATATTTGAACGCCGGAACAGCTGAACAGTGGTATGCGTACAGGCGTTAACTTTTTCGCGCTCCTCTCCTCAAGGGTGACTCGCAAAAAATTACGCCTGTTCTACATGCTAGGGACACCAAACGGTGCAGCGGCATACAAAATCCCAAGGGAATACTCTAAATTTAAACCGAGTATGCTCTTTTAATTTTGCGGTCTTCCCCGAACAAGACTAGTCGTAAGGTGAACAATAAACTCGTCTTAAGTAGCTGAGGCGGCAGTGTGACTCGGCAAAACGGCGAACGAAGCTTCAAGGAACAACAGGAAAACAGGGCTTTGGTAAACTGAAAATGGCATGATATACAAGGACTTCAAGTGTAGATAAACACAGCTAAAACAAGACAAACTCGGTGCGTGAAGGGATCATATTAAAGACAATAATTACAGGTCAATTGTTTTTTGTTTGGAAGACGTTCCTATAACTTAATCTGTGTGAGATGTGTCGGATGCAATGTTCCTCGAGTCGTATTTGTGAAATGACGGTAATGGTCCGCCGGAAAATGTTGACTTTCAGACATGGATACCCTGTGTTGATGACGTACTCTCCTGTGTAGCTTTCATTCCCCATGGTTCGTAAATCTGAAGTTGCTCTTCAAACTAGAGTTAAAATATAAAACATGATAGCTGTCTTAAGAAACGTCACAAAGAGGTGGCATTCGGCATAAACATATGCCGAACAAACTGTATGAGATCAAGTGCCTTTGTTTTCAACATCGAACACTGATTATCTTTTCCGATTCTTAAAATTGTGCTTTACATGAAATTTTAAATTGTTTGTACTGGCGCCGGATTTTTGACGATGTGTGCTTGATTAACAGTGATTATGGAGAGCCTATAGAGCAAAGTCTGAATTTGCATTTTATCTCTATGAGAAACTCATCACCTGTTGTGTGCAAAGTGACAATCAGTTCACAACTGAACCGAAAATTAAAGATTATAAATTGACTGGATGATAATTTAAAAGCGATCTGTTGACTTGACGAGTGAAGCGCGATGATGATTCCCCACGGTTATGTACTTGTAGGCAATAACAAAGATAAAATGCATGTTTCTAACAACAGAGAAATGATAAATCTGAGTGGATTTCTTTTCATAGAGTGTTCAACTGATATCTTCTCGGAAGGGATCGAGCGGTCTGGGTTCTAGCCCAAGCTGGAGTTATACAGTACAGATGCATTCTTGAGCAAGACTCTTTACTACTGCAGTGCCTCTTTGGGACTTTGACTAATTTTTGTTGTTTAATTTCAGGCCGAGCTCAGAGACTCATCAAACTTGCGACAAACGGTGTAAATTTCAGATATGCCAAGGATTGAACGCTAATGAGATTCAAATTCCTTATGATTCCTTGGTTGAACGTGACGTCATCATTTTCTAAAATCCAAAACTAAAGAGCCGCCAAAGTTATTTCCTTTATCAGGCATGAGAGGGGGTAAATTTATAAGTGTTAAGAGTGAACAAGTTTTCATCTCAAGAACATGCTTCGTCTAAAAACAGAGCAATTTTAAATTTCAGAGTTATGGCGGTACGTGACATAAAGCTATCAACGTGTTTGCCGAAAAATATATACTTATCTCGGGATTTTTAGCCTTTTTAGAAGTCAGAGTATTAGGAAAAGTGCTTGTTTAAATGTTTGCTTGATCAGTTCAGATAATTAGTGGCCTAGACAGCCAAAGAAAGTTCCACTGAGATGTTTACACTATTTTCCGGCCGCCATGTTGGTGTCTCTTGGAGGTGCACCAACATGGCGGCTCCATACTGGGCTCTGTAAATTTGTGCAAAATATTTCGACAAATATTTGAAGATCGGGAGACGTATAGACCTAAAACTTAGAGGTGTAACTTAATTATTTATCTCCTATAACATAATAATTTCTTGAGTTTATTCACTGAATGGTTTTCGAATTATTCTTTTAATTGCGTGACGGTGCAAAAAAGTCACCAAAACACACACAATTCTGTCAAATATGAAGTAACACAATAATGTCAGACAACCCTGCCAAATATGGTACTAATACTTGCGTTCAATCCTGGACATAAGTGCTAAAGTTGGACGTGAAAATGATCTTGCACATTTAGTAGTCTGCCGGCAATGCGTCTGCGTTTGTTGGCTCACATAATTGTGATAATATTAGAAATAAGGAAAAATTAACTAAAATTTGGCTAAAAGAACCAGTCCAGTATCATTATTACACCAATTGATATCAAAACAAGTATGCAGCCATTGCACTGAGTATATCTGTTGGACCTGAGAAACCCTAATTCACTAGCATAAAATTTGAAGGAAAAAGGGCCTTATATTTAAGGGAACCCAATTTGGTTGAAGATCAAGAATTAAAATAAAACCATTTATATGCACTGTCAAATGAGACAAAGAATCCGAACCAAGCAGTTTTGATGTTTACCAAAACTAAGTGCATCTGCTAAGATAAGATGTGCTCTAACCCTTTGCCTATATATCCTTTTTAATTCTTTTCCACTTATTTATCTACCTTAAGTTTGGAAAACCAAGCAGTTTGTCACTGGATTTAATCAATCTTTAAAACCTAAAATGCTGCTTTTTGAACTAAAAGGAAAAAAAAAAAATTAAACGCCCACAAAGATTTTTCATTTCCCCTGACTTTGGCAAGTCATTTGATTATGCATGTTTGTTCTATTTCGAAAAGTCCGTCAAACGTCAAACTGGTTTAGCAGGTGTAACGGAAGACAAATTAACAAAGCAGTAATGCAAAAAAGCAAAAAAAAAGCAGAAAAAAAGCAATTGCGCCTTGTTGTCTCCGTGAAAAGCATCTAAAAGCGACGGACCGTTTTGTCTCTCAAACTTAGGTTTCTTTTCCTTCATCTTCACAAGTACGGTTTTTTTCCGTTTCTCAAAACTGTGAAGTAAATCATTTTTAGGATATCCTAAGTTCGAACATAAATGGCGTTTCTTGCCGTGTTCCTGCTCAGGTCTTTTTCTCTCATTGCTTCATAAATTCAAAGCTGGTATATTATCACATGCTAAACCGCAAAGGTTTCCAACTGTCGCTATTTATAGTCTATTGATTTTCTTAAGCGAATTGTGTCCTCGTACTTTCGTGATTTGAAAATGGATGATAATGCCTGTTGTTTTCGAATTGATGAAAACGCCGTTTTGGATATCGTAGAAAGGTCAGCTATGATTTTCGGCAAAGGCAGCAGCTGCTAAGGTTTTCGGGAAATGGCCAAAAATAATGTTAATAAGTTTCGAGAAAACTAGTCCTGCTAGAATTGCGAAACTGATTAAAATTTTAGACCGTAGCCTAAACATAATCTACATAGCTTAAAAAGCACTCCAGAAATACCCTAAATAGCACTTGAAAGCATTTGACAGAAATCCGTTATTGGGAGGTCCTGTACGCTGATTTCATCGGCATATATAAACATATACGTTTAACCGAAAAAAGGTTGAAATTTAGCACTGGATCAAAAATTTCGTTCACGAGCTAGGCTATCTGAGAACAGGTGATCGGGAGCAATATCAAATGAGCAGCTATGTTTCAACATAGCAGTGATCAGCGTGATCAGAGACTGATGTCAGACGGTAGATATCGATGTTTAGCAAAAATGAAGGTGATTGAATTAATTTTAATTAAAAGTTTATTTGTTCTATCAGTGACGTTGATCAGGCTGTAGGAAAGGGTTTCCTGGCTTTTATCTTCATAATCTGCGCAGGACATCTTCCGCTTCATTGCGACTGAAGTCTGCGGATCGGAAGAGCTAGTTGAATAAGCCAATGCCAGTGAAAAGACGTCAGGTAATATCAGAGTTTGAAGCAATGATACTTTACTGAACTTGATAAATTTGAGGATGGCCTACTTCTCTTTTTTTGCAGTTCTTTTAAGTAGCCGTCTGAATCGTATTGAAAGAGGATTTAATGCGATCAGCATGGGCTTGCTCCTTAGGGAGCTACAACACGCTTTGCGGCACAACATGAAAAGTTTTGCCTAAATTTTACAAGTTCTTCGATTTCAATCCGTGTTAATTCCATTCTTAACCATCCTTGTTCCTTATGTTTTACGATTATCTCTTTGGTGTTTTTCTATCGTAGAAAACAAATATTTTTAGGTTTCCTTCAATTTAAAGTTAATTTTGTACGTGACCAAAATAACTTTCAAGTTTTTTTGGTTTTAAAAAAAATACCGCGACTGTGCTCCTTTACACAACAGCAAGTAAAGTTGGAGATGAAGGAACTTTCTCTTCTGCATGATACGAAACTGTGGAGTCATTTTTCATTTTCCTAATGTTGCACAGCAGTGACCAAACTGATTTCATATATCAAATATTACAATTACAAATTAATCTCCGAAATCTGTTTATTTGCATAAGGTGAGTCGTCTTTGTGATGTGCTGATAACGGTTTCTGCAATGCAAGAGGTCGCCCTGCAAGAACCGCCCCGAGACAAGAAGAAAACAAAGTCTAAATCAGCTAGACCGCCTGTATTTTAAAAAGGAAAGGTTTTCAACAAAACTAACTTGCAGCAATAGTAAGTACCTTGATAGAAAGCCAGGAAAAGCCAAAACGCTAGAAAAAGCCGGAAGCAGAAGCAGAAGCAGAAGCAGAAGAATAAGAAGAAGAAGAATAATAAGCCGAGAAGAAGAAACTAAATGTGGGGCATGACTGAAAGTAGAAATCAGTCCATGGCTATTCAAGACTTTTATTGTCGGACAGGAAACGTCGGAATACATCAAAAGTTCATTTTCTCAGCGCTGAATATTCCGCTATGCATCACATCATTTCTGGGAAATGTTCTGATCA
>JAHPZR010005731.1:0-5000 GCA_019787425.1 Platygyra sinensis | reverse complement strand
TACTTCACGAGTCGACGTATCTTACCTGTCTACAGCGATGTTATCTTATACCATGTGAAGAATGCAAGCCAATCAGATTTTACTGTAAAAAAGAACACCTGATTACAGGTAAGATAAGTCTTTGTTTATAACACCAATAGGTCTCAGACGCCAAATTCCAAAACGTCTGATCTATCAATTTGAACTAAATGGGACGTCACGAAACAATAGCACAGAATATATTTTTGAGCCTGGAAGCGGGAAGTCGTCATAAAATTGCATTCATTTCACGTGAAAGGAAGCGTCTTAACTGAAAAGTAGTATTTAGCCATAACAGTATAATAATCACTTAATGAAACAACGCCAAGAAATTAACGACCCCATCCCCCAACCGCCCCCCCAAAAAAAAGCTCAAAAAATAATTATAATTATTCGTCTGTATAAATTATGCTGCAATTGTCGTTATTCATGCAGTACTACGGAACAACGAGGTGTACTAATTAAGGACGTTCGCGCCCAAAAACTTCCCACGCACAGATTTTTTTAAAACTTTGACTGCAGATAGAAAGTGATAAGATTAGATTAAAAACGTTAAAAAAAAATCGGGGGTCACCGAACTCGTTTTGAAGATAAGGCGCAGCTCAGACCATAGCATTTCTAGGATTTCCAGTCATTCGAGGCGATTCTGGCCGGAGTCATTACTATCGGCATATATTTAAGTTGAAGAATCATATCTAAGTTCTGTGTGTTTAAAACAGCATATATAGGCCTATTTGATATATCTTTGCTACATATGTCATTAAATCAGCTAGAATTAGCCTTAAAAAATACAACTTCTAAGTTACAAACACTTGAATCCATGTACCAATTCGACCCTATTTGAATAGTATATGAGAAATAATGAAAACTTCCCACGTACAGATTTTTTTTGTTTTTTAGTGTAATGGAAAGAATCACAAAAGGAAGTGATCTGCCGAAAAAAAAGTGGGGGTCAACGAGCATCCAACAAAAATATTCGCACACAAAGTTAACGCAAAGGTCATCAGCTCTATATTTTGTTGAGTTTTCGACTCGGTGCGCGCGCTTGAAAATGACGTGGCACGCGCGCGACCAATGAATAGCGTGCGCACTAGAGATGCGCAGTAGCAATGGGCGCGAACGTCCTTAAAAAGTCACGGATAATTCACACATTCATATATAGTTTATTGCACCTCCCCACTGGGACTTTATAATCATAACAATTACAATTTCCTTAATGGTGATTGGTGCATAAACTGCTGTATTTTGCTCTAATAAAAGCAGAGTTGTAATCGGACAGTGCAATCGAACAGTTGGCTGTGATGGACACCTGTAATCGAACAGTTGCATGGGCCAATCATCATAAGTCTTCTCCACTAAATCCACCAATCACAACATTGATTACAATCACTTTCTAAAATAACTGAGCTACTACGCGCGCTCTCATTGGTCGATAGCTGTGTTTAGATGAGAGTATGTAAACACGGTTGCGACGTTTTAGATTCGCGCGTACTTTTGAGAATTATTTTATAAAAGCAATAGAACACTTTTTCTATCTTTAAATAGCCTCATCTAAACACTCGGGGACTGGGAGAATTCTCGAAAATTATGCAAATCCTCGACTAGGTCTCAGGTTTGCATACACTTTCTCGAATTCTCCCAACCCCCCTCGTGTTTAGGCTTTATAAACACGGAAAAGTACTCTATGACTTGGTAAAATTGTGGAGGTTTAGTCTCCAGTAGATGCTTTGAATTTTTAATTATGATATTATAATGACTATTGCATGTAAAAGCTCTTCTTCAAATGAAACTTTTACTTTTGTGGGAAGATTAATTTGGAACAGGACATTGTGTCGTCCAATTCAGTCTGTAATCATACTCGTGATTTACAAATCGGACTCCCGCTTCCCTTCGTGGTTGTCTGATTACAGACCGAATAGACCTTTTCACGGTTAACTTTGCTCATTTGCATTACAATAAAATCTAGCATGTACACGAGGCAATTTCGGGCTATTTTGTCGTTTTAGCCCGAAATTGCCTCGCATCCACGTTGGATTACATTGTAATGCAAATGAGAAAAATTAACCGTGAAAAGGGCTATTGGACTCCACTCAGTCCTTAGTAATAGCAATAGCAATAGCAATATTAATAGCAATAGCAATATTAATAGCAATAGCAATTATATTATTATTACACCAAACACTGCAGCCAAATTAACGCGGGTTGGGTAAAACTGAAGTTGTTCTGAAATCAAGATCGTAACACGTGGTATATGTTACACCAATCATATTATCGTGACCTCGTATCCCTTGACAACATCCAGATTCGTGCACTGTTGTTCAGCGACAGTAAAACATCAGGCAAAAAAGACTCAATGCTGTCAAGATATGTAGTAATGCGTGACAAAGTTAACCGATCTTTTTCTTATACTTAAGGGCGCGTTCGTTTGGGAACAATCCGGAATAAGAATAATTAGAATAATGCTAGTAAGCGTTTGATTGGGAGCTATTCTCATTCTGGAATACCTGCAGAATAGCCGGAATACATTCCGGAATATATTCTTATTCCGGAATATCCCAAACGAACGCGCCCTTAAAGATGATTTCCGGTCCATAATGCGCACTCTCGAGAGTTTGTTTACAAGTTTCGTTTATGAACTAAGTTTTGTTTTGATCATGCCGTCACATACTGTGACATTTCGCATCTTCTTACATGAGGTGAATTCAAAGTTTCATGGTCCCGCCATTAGATATGAAGGCGAAGCTATATGAAATCACTTGATGAAACAACTTCGTGGCTGTAAAAGTGAAAGAGGCAGTTAGAAAAAGAATTTAAAATGCCTCAGAGATAAGGTAACGAATTCCATCGATTGAGCCTCACAAATAGAGTATGTGTCTGACAGCCATGCAAATATATTGAAACAAAGGAAAGTGTTTACATTAAATAAGAGTTGAACTCCCACAGTTGGTTTGGTACATCAACATTGCCGCCGTTTCATTGTTTTGGAACACCAATGTAGCTGCCATGAAGTCATGTGCATACGCTCTCTAGACCAATTTCGATATATTACACTGTATAATAGAATTCAGCCTAACGCAATAAGCCTTAACACGAGGCTCTGGGGAATAAATCCAACAAACTCTGTATTTATTCCCCAGAGCCTCGTACTGAGGTCTATTGTTTTAGGCTGAATTTTAATATATCGAAATTGGTCTATTATATAAATAAACATTGGAGTTCTGAGACTGAGTCGTCGGTACGAACTGCCAATTTTCTTTAAGATATCTTTTGATGTCCTTTTGATGTCCGTTGACCAAAAAAAGAATCAAAAATTATCCAATTAGAAGAAATTATCTAATTAGAAGAAATTATCTAATTAGAAGAAATTATCCAATTAGAAGAGGCTTAATCGTTTTCTTTGCCCATTCTAATATTCGTAGGTACTACGAAGGTGATTTTGGCCTATGATACAAATTTAATTATAGTATATATAAAATAGCACGCGCACTCTCATTGGCTGAAAGTTATGTTTTAATAGATAAGAGTATGTCTACAAAGTTATAAAAAGAACTATTTTCCAGAAATGAGTAATGTAGGACTTTTTCGTGTTTAAGTAATCTCATCTAAACCCTCGGGGGGTTGGGAGAATTCTGCAAACTCTAGACTGCGGATTAGCATAACTGTACCGAATTCTCCCGGCTGGGCCCTCCTCGTGTCAAGATGAGGGTATGTGAACACGCAGAAAAAGTCCTCCGTTGCTGAACATACATTAAGTCGACAAATCTTAGTGTGATGTCAAAAAAGCTACGGAGAGTTACGATAGTCCAGGAGTCAAGAAAAAGTCAAAATATACAATTGCAACCTTGAAGTTTTCCCTCTGAGTACTACAGTTCGTCTCTCCGCATCCCTTTCGACAGGCTGGGCAGAAAGTCTTCCCAGAAAGCAACAGCATCCACCTCAAGTTTGCTCTTCACCCTAGGTTCCTCCAAGTCAATTAGTAAGTATTCTTCTCCACCAGTCGTAAAGGCAGGCCAGTTAATGTCAGTAGAACTTGGTATACGAGGATCGTTAATACCCGGATATCTATCGAAAAAACAAAACAACCGTCAACGCTATATTCCCTTTATAAACGACTGAGCAAAATAGCATTGTCTTGTGTTTTTGATTGGCTATCAGATCAAATATTTGGACACTGCGAGGCACTGATAAATCACGACATTTTTCGATAACCTAGTTCAGAAATTGTTTTATCATTCGATCACCAAGTTTGTGCTATCTCTCTTAGACAGATCAGGTAAGCGATCTGCCATTTTTCGCACGAGAGTGTGGTTGCAATTACGCACGAGCAGAATATTATTTGCAGCAGAACACATATTGATGTCATAAACACCACGGACAATTACGATAGTCCAGGAGTCAAGAAAAAGTCAAAACATACACAACCCTGAATTTTTTCTCACTGAGTACTACAGTTCTTGTGAGCAAACCATTATTTAAGAAATAGAAAACATGTACCGTGTTTCTATCGAGTTATACAAACACGAGTGGAAGTTTGGGAGAACGTGAAATGCTGTGGGAACACGAGCCGCCAGTAGTCATAGAGGGTCAGAATTAGCCGGATTACTGCCTTCCCCTGCCTTCCCTGCCTTCCTGCATATTAATAAAGTGCCTTCCTCCATACTATTAAATGAGGTGCCTTCCCCCATACAAATGAGGTGCCTTCCTCCATACTAATGAGGTGCCTTCCTCCATACTAATAAGCGCCGCTCTAGAACAATACAAACAATAAGGTTGCCTGGGCTTGCCCGTTAATAATGAACCCTGATTGGAAAAAAGCTCTTATGTGTTCAAATTATAAGCGCGAATTTTAACGAAAGCGCCATCGTTCTTGTAATCGCTTTGCTGCGAAAGTTTACCTCCGAGACTTTCAGTTTATTTGAAACGTTTATCATGAAGATGGCTTTTTTACTAGCGTCGATGATTTTTAAACTGCTTTGAACGCT
>JAHPZR010005729.1:30000-56099 GCA_019787425.1 Platygyra sinensis | reverse complement strand
TCCGCAATACAAAATGTCCTAGATTTATTCGTGGCTAACAGTTTTTTGCCGATCACATTTTTCTGCGTATACCCTGTTCAATGTCTTTAGAAAAGTAATGAAACAAAGCGTGGCTCCCGGATTCTGGAAATTTAATCTTTCATTTTATGGGATAGTGTTACACGAGATGGATAACAAAACGAAATACCAGTAGTTCAGTGCCATCGCAACGCTCAATGACAAAGTTTATTTTGGGAAATGATCAAAATGGAAATTAGAGCATATCAACAGATAATTTCGCTAAAAATCACAAGGCCAAACAAAAACGAAACGAAGAAAAAGATTAAGCCTTGTGCCGACTCAACCAATTACAAGAACATGTACTAAGGTCAAACTTTTAGCGAATGCCACGACACTTGAAATGCGATCTCTGAGTCAAAAAAGCAGATTACTAGGCAAAGAGTTTGTGCATCAACAAAACGACGAAGAGCTATGACACGTAGTAAGCACAATGGTCACCGGAGATTCGGTGTTTTTTTGAACAAGCACAATAAATCATTAGCTCAGCAATATTAGAAAAAATTAATACCACAGAAAGAAACATTTCAACCTCGCTTAATAACTAAAGAAGACGCGGCACTCAGCCATATGCCTCCTTGAGCCCTAAACAAATAATTTTAGAAGAAAGAGGAATTCGTTCTTTCTTTCAAAGTAAATTTATCAATCCACCCAAAAATGTACCTGATCCCAGAGTCTGCCACTACCTCGAACACTTTTATTCTCGATGCGCCCGTAATACTCTCCAAAAATCAGGACATAGAAAGCGGACACCCCTGGCCCGAATGGGACCTGTTAACACTCGAGGAATGTACCAATGTCAGCCTCTTGAAACAATCTTATGAACACAATAAAACTTTTACCTGGCTCTCGCGATGGATTTACTCATCATCGAATTTTACGCGTTTTCTTCTGGAATGCCATATTGCGTTCAATTATGGTGTGAATAAGCTGTTAACTATGGCCATTTGAAAATGGTGAAAGGTAAGCAATCTCACAAAAACGCCGTGGTTATTAATATCGCCTCATACCAAAGAAAGACCAAGATAAAAAAATGACCTTGAAAATTGGAGACCAATCTCATTACTTGATTATTCCGGTCTGTGTTCATAGGCCTCTTCTTGATCCTGCTGCAACAATTGGAGAACTGATTCTGGTCTACGAATAACCTCTACAGTGCTAAATCAGAAAATACTTTGGCTGGGACCTATTGCGTCACGGAGAAAGGTTCCTATTCTAATAACCTTAAAATTAAGCTGACGAGACTGTATACGCCTTGGTGCTATATTTTCTTCAATATGAGCGAATAACTTGCCACTAAAAGAAACTTCTTTGAAAAGTTGCCTAAACTTAAAAGATACTGAGACATTTGGTCTGTCTACAGACATAATCTATATATGGAAGCGTAATATAGTCAAACGTTAGCAACATCTTAACTAGACCTTATTTATCTTGCAGCGTGTTAGACACTCAAAGGGGGTTTCAGATGAGGTAAATAACGTAATATATTGATTAATATGGAGTACAGAATCCAAAAATCTCAAAAAAAACCACTGATCATTCAAAAATAAGAGGGTGGAGGACTTAATATGGTGGATTTTACTTTATTTGATAACGCGCTAAAGATAGTTTGGGTAAAGCGTCTTAATCTCTTAACGATGAAAAGAACGCAGTGGAAATTTATTGCCACTATCCTTACTTTATCCAATACTTGGTGAGGCAGTCTCTTTTCCAGTGCAACTATAACATATTCAATATCCACCTCTTGAAGAAAACTTAACCAACTCTATCGAGAATAATAATTTCCCCTGGCAGAAAAATTAGGGAACACTAACCCGAAAACAATGGAATGTTAAATCAAATATATGGAACAATCGTTTATTCGAGTAAACAAGTCATCTGTTTTTTTTCCCCGGTTGGAATAAAGTCGGCATTTACGAAAACTTTCCTGTTTTTTTGACATGAAAGTAAGCAATTTGTTTGACTTTCACAACTTTCATGCAGAACTAAAACGTTAAAGAGTAATTTTCTACAGTAATACAGCCTTCTTTCTGGCAATACCGAAGGAATGAAAACTCTTTTAAAAAAAGAATGTTTTCTACCATCAGCTGAATACGGTCCCCCACTTTCATGCGAAAAGCTCACATGCAAAACAAATTTACAATACGTTACTCAATCACCAGCACTCCCCCTCCTCCAACTGCAGAGAAAAGACCTCACATGAATATGGCTTTAAACTTTCAAGAAAGACAAAAAATATACTCACTTCCTTTTCGTGTTACAAATGAAGTAAAATTTATCCCGTGTTTTCAATATAAAATAGAACAGTTCATAATCATTCCTGTATACAATAAAAAGTAAAATTCCTGTCACAAGATGAAACAGAAGCCAACACAACCAGGTATTGTCCCTAATGTGTCCATGGCAATCGGCCAAAGGCCACTCCATTTAACTTTGTGTGAATGTGCGAAGTTGCCAAATCGTTTTGGAATAAATTTACACTCTTGGTACAACGCCACACATGGTGGAGGAAACATTGTTTGGGCAAATGAAATTATATATGGGTTTATAAGATAACACATGGTCTTGTTTCACTCTAAACACCTAATCATAATTTGGAAAATATTTTCTGGACATTACCGAGAGTGGAACAATGACGAAAAACGACCCCAGTTCCAAGAATTTTGTAACCCCTGTTAACGGAAAAAATTGAATTAGAAACAATGTTATTGCATTACTACAATACAAACTACTTTCTTTTATCTAAAAAATGGTCCAACTTTCTAAGCAATTAATCATTTAATCAATTTGCACAGTACCTGTTTGGCGAGTATTATATCGTATTGTACGTAGTTTCGTATTTCTTCAAAGTCGGATGTCTTTAGTATCTTATTGTAAAGTAGTGCAGGTAAAGGTATATGTAAAGTATGAGTATCATATTAGTCAAGTATATTGTACCGTAAAGCTTATTGTAATATTAGTTAGTGAAAATAGTGTAAGTGTTGAAAGTGAAGGAGTATTTCTTCTAATTAATAATTAAAAATAAATAATACTGTATTGTATATGTCCTATATATACAATACAACCCTTAATGACAGCCCTAAACAGTTTGGCTCGCATAACCGGGAAACTCTCAGTGTGGCGAGTTCCACGAAATGCCAACATTTAAAATTTAAATAGTGGAACCAGAGAATTAACTCTGAAGTGTAAATTATAGTGCTACTTAAACCCATGAACAACCCACTGGGCGTTAGCCCTAGTAAAGGGAAACAGGGAACCACACGAGGCAAAGAAAAAATATTTTGACCTCGGTGGGAATCGAACCCACGACCTCCGGAATAGATCTACCGTTACTCTGCCGACTGAGCTACAAGGTCGCACAGAGAAAGTCGGGGACGATTTTAGATGGTGAATCGCGGCGAAGAGAAAGTAAGGGTACATGGTGAATGCTGTGCCGCGTAGCACTGGGAACACAAATAGTGGAACCAGAGAATTAACTCTGAAGTGTAAATTATAGTGCTACTTAAACCCATGAACAACCCACTGGGCGTTAGCCCTAGTAAAGGGAAACAGGGAACCACACGAGGCAAAGAAAAAATCTTTTGACCTCGGTGGGAATTGAACCCACGACCTCCGGAATAGATCTACCGTTACTCTGCCGACTGAGCTACAAGGTCGCACAGAGAAAGTCGGGGACGATTTTAGATGGTGAATCGCGGCGAAGAGAAAGTAAGAGTACATATGAATGCTGTGCCGCGTAGCACTGGAAACACAAATAGTGGAACCAGAGAATTAACTCTGAAGTGTAAATTATAGTGCTACTTAAACCCATGAACAACCCAATGGGCGTTAGCCCTAGTAAAGGGAAACAGGGAACCACACGAGGCAAAGAAAAAATCTTTTGACCTCGGTGGGAATCGAACCCACGACTTCCGGAATAGATCTACCGTTACTCTGCCGACTGAGCTACAAGGTCGCACAGAGAAAGTCGGGGACGGTCGTGGGTTCGATTCCCACCGAGGTCAAAATATTTTTTCTTTGCCTCGTGTGGTTCCCTGTTTCCCTTTATTAGGGCTAACGCCCAGTGGGTTGTTCATGGGTTTAAGTAGCACTATAATTTACACTTCAGAGTAAATTCTCTGGTTCC
Organism: Platygyra sinensis; assembly: GCA_019787425.1. NCBI lineage: Eukaryota > Metazoa > Cnidaria > Anthozoa > Scleractinia > Merulinidae > Platygyra > Platygyra sinensis. The sequence continues at coordinate 51,916 of JAHPZR010005729.1, read as the reverse complement.
ACTATTTGTGTTCCCAGTGCTACGCGGCACAGCATTCATTTAAAATTTAAAGCAGAGATTTGTATCAAAGAGAAAATCAACTAGGCAAAACTCACTATGATTGAATTACCGAGGGAGAAATATTGCACATTTGATTATTCAATTTGGGTTATTCGTGAATAATAATTATTGTGTAGGGTCAACTATGAATCAGCGAAACAGGTAGACGACTAGGCCACCGATTCCGAGAACATCTTCGCGACCTTGAGAAAGACAACAAAAACGCATCTAAACCGGTTGCTAGCCACTTTAATCTGCCGAATCATTCGAAGCAACATATGGCGGTCTGCGGCCTTTCCCTACATCAAGGAAGCACAGAAAGCCGCAAAACTCTAGAACAAAAATTTATTTTTCAAATCGGCACTCTTAATCCTCACGGTATCAATGAACACATTCAACTAATTTATTCTGTTGTTTTTTCACGTTGCCAGGCACCAACCAATAGCGTAGCTCCATATTTCTCTATATAAACCACACACAACCCACAATTCCTGGATTCGCTCCGATGAAGGGGTTGCACTCGAAACGTCATCTTTCGAATCTCTTTACAGTGGCTAATTCACATTTTCAACTCAAATTATCCTAAAATTAAGTGTAAACGTTCTCTGGTAAAAAGTTTAAAAAGACTATGAGCTTTCGACAGACTGAACTGCTGTCTTCAACGGATGCTGTCTTCAACGGATTATCCTGTAATACTCCCACTGACGCAGCACCATAGTTTCTTTAGAAACTTACCCCCTTTACTCAACTATGAGTCGGTCTACAGGGCCAAGGTTTTCACGAATATAAACACTTATTTGAGTTGCTTTAGGGGGAGGGTTGTCCCGTGTATCCAAAATGATATAAATGGGGCCTTACAGCTACTTTGGTGTGTTGCCTCAAACAAAACCCCCATGATACACCCAAACACCCTAACAGGACCTGATCTTTATACAGGACTTGATCAATGACAGATTCCTTCTGATGGCTCGAATTTGAGAAGAGGAATAGAACTTAAACATATTCCTCGAATTTTTACTCTGTTCTTTAAGCTTTAAATAATTAAGACATGAGCACAATCAAGTGTGTACTGGACGTGAATTTAAATTAAAAGCACCGACAGTAATTATTAATTCATGCCACGAAATTAAAGAAACCGATGACCCCGAAGTACCAGTATACCTGTATTGTATCTTACTGAAAACAACAATCTTCAACGAGAGATGCAGGAGTAAGGGATACTGACCTTCAGCTTCCTTCAGCAAGCGATCCAGCTTTTCTCTGTACCAATACACTTCAGCAAAGAGCAACTAAAGCTCTGGCGACAGCGACTTTCACAACTAAACGGCTTCTGGTAATTATGTTCCCGGAGTACACAGTGCAAACTATGGACAGCAAGACTTCATCCTGGTTGTTGTCAACATTATAGGCTATTGCACTTAGCGTTATCACTGAATCACGAACAGCAAGAGCCAAAAGTCGGAACAACACCAGTTCTGCAAATGTGTAAAATCCGCCATTCGAAGAGAGGAGGCTCTCTGTTATTGTCCTCCAAAACAACACTAAACTATTCTCTTTTCCCGAAATATTCGCTTAACACGTCGAGGAAATGTGCTTGGAACATCTTTCCATCCTCATTATAAATTGAAACGAAACTGATGTTTTACAAATACAGGGAAATCTTGAGTAATCGAAACGCCATTTTCTCGCTTTATGAAACGAGCTAGGAATCGTAGTTTATACCGGATGTGACGTCATTTTTCGTTGGATGATGCATATACGAAAATTTCAGGAGTCTTCTGCCCCGCCCCTGCTATGACTTCAGTAATGATAATTAGCCTTAACGAGGCGCGCGTTCTGATTGCCTAATACGCTGGGTGTAGGCACTACTTACCATATTTGGATCATTACGTGAGTTCCTATTTTTCTTCTTCTAAAATATGGAAAAAATCTAAAACTTCTTCCGGAGATGTTGAAGATACCAAATTTCAAACTCGAGTTTTACCCGGGCCTCCACCTAATAAGAGATGGTAATTTAAGCGACTAAGAATTGAATCAGCTGATGGAACAAAGGCCCTCGACACTCGGAGACGGGACAAAAAAAAAAAACAGAAAACTGCTTTCTAGGTTAGTACTGTGTAGCGGGAATTTTAGAGGTAATTTTTTAGCGATTCGGCGACAAAAAAAGGTACAAGCTTTCATTGTATAACTTAACTGACGTGGAAAGCCATTTTAATAAGCTCAATTGCTTTCGGCAAGTCGGCGATAACTTGTGCATGAATGGGTTACTTAATTTCTGTTTTAAGTGAAGCTTTACATTACTGAGCTGTACTAAACGATTTTTATCAATTATTGGCAGCATGTGATGAACTATTTCAGTGGGCCCGGCGTTTCAGTTTTGCTCGATTAGTTTAAACTCTCGAGTCGAGTAAAGCTCAATTTTTCGGAAAACCGATCCAAATTTTACTTACTTTCGAGAAACGCTTTTACCGACGACAATTTTCGTGTGTTGTGCGGTTGATATTCAGGACCATTCAGGTTAACTAAGAAATTTGAAGTTGTTTGGTTGTCGGAAAACGAGGAAACTCCCCGCGATCCAAGAGAAATTTGCTGTGTCGCTTGTCAGATTTTGAATGAACATTTCCGCGCAATTGATCGTGCTTTTGACTTCAAGTAAGCAGGGCAAGGTGAATTTTTTTTTTTCAAAAAATGTTTGATGTTCAGTAAGACATGGAGAAACAGAGAGTGTGTGCTTGTTAATCATTCTTTCATAAATGTTTCTGGAGTTATCGGCGACTGTAAACGGTGACAGCCGAGGAATCCGAACATCCTTTCGTTGTACTCGCCTATAGCTACGAATCCGACTACTCGAAAATTAATAAATAAGGAAACCTAAGAAAGCTGCGGCTAATGTCTTAGTAAAATATTATTTTGTTGTTTTTCACTACGCTGACCGCTTGGTTTTGAGCTAACCACAGTTTTTAAAAATGATTGAAAACTCTTTTTTTTTTCGCTTACGTCGACATGTGATCCGGCAAGGCCTGCTCTGTCCCACTTTGGGCTTTCTGCTCTTCATCAAGGCTATTAATGGCTTTAGGCTAGTCTTGTCATTTTCCAAAAGTTAAAATGCAAAATATTGGGGGTAATTTAATTATTTCTTTTCCTGGAAACTTGTACGATTAAGTACCTAGTGGTCCACTCATGACCACGTGATCAAAACATACTCTGTCCCCACACTACTCTTCACCAATTTAGCTTAGTAAGCGAGCAGGATTTCAAGTGCGCGAGCGAACCCACGAGAAGTAAAAGCCTGTCAGATAATGTTCGGGTCGCACCAAAACGAATTTTGTAAGTGTAAGTAAAAAAATTGTCAACGTGCATCGCAAAATAAGTTCGACCCTCAGTTTCAAGTTTGCGTATTTCCAAAATTTTACCAATCTTCAAAGAAGTCGGAAACCTGTATCAGAATCTTTCAAATTTTGGCAAAGCTAACAATTCAGTTTTCTTATACATTATACTGTCACAATATGCAAAACATGTTTAGAAAATAATTACAGTAGAACCTCGATTTATTGAACCTCTATATAACAAAGTGTTTGGTATAACGAACGATATTCCTCACCCCAGTAATAGTAAAATGTATGGAAACCACCTTGATACAACGAAACCTCGTTAACTATAGCGAACATATTTTCCCAGTCCGATGTTTCACTGTGTGATGGTAACAAATAACTTCGGTCTACTTGTCTATTAGCTTATGGCTACTTGCCTGGGGCCTCCATCTGACTCTTTTTACAATTATCCAGCAACGAGAATAAACTGCACTCTTATTTAGATGTTTTGACTCGAGTCCTCCGTAATTTCGAGAACAGCAGGCCTCAGCGAGACAACTAGTTTCTTTTGATCGCAAGTTTAGAAGCCAGCGCTAGCAGCAGCACCCCTCCGATAGAATAAAAATGGGGGGGGGGGGGGGGGGTAGTAATGTATACTCGGGACACGTACTGATAGACGTAGTCTAACCAGGTAAACCACGGCGGCAAAAGCAACGGAAACGTCGCTAAGACAAGGTTTAAAAGCCCTGGCCAAACGATTACAACATTTCAACGTAACCGCATATCGCAACATTGTTGGTTGCAACATGTTGCGCGCGTTAAGCCACCCTGTTACAATGTGTGACTACATGTTGCGACAGGGCATGTTGCGACAGGACATGATTCACCAGAGTATGAGGACTAGTTCGATTTTCAAAACCCAACATGTCGCAGCACGTTGCAACATGGTAGCCAAACGGGCAACATGTTGCGCCCAACAATGTCGATATATTGTGCTGAAATGTTGCGATCGTTTGGCGGGAGCTTTCAAATGCTGAGAATCCAATCTTTGTTTTTCTCTCTAAAGAAAGCTCCGAAGCTCGAACAAATTCATTAAACCTCAACCAATCTTGCAGCAATCTTGATATTGTAGTACTTTAGTAATCTGTGCCTAAAACTGAAACTGAAAAAACAAAGGAAAAAAACAGTGTTACCTCCTTTGGCAATAACAGTATTCTTAACCAAGAATTCTGTAAGTACGTATTACTAACCTTCCCCGTCTTCTTGTTTTCCTCAACTTGTGTAGCACACAGCCTAAAAATATTTATATTTTTCATGACGTTTCTTGGCAAAAAAAAAAAAAAAAAAGATCACTTGATGATTTGACTAAGCACAACAACCAAATATATATTTAAATTAACGCGTGCGTGCTTTCCTGATGTTCCCAGTCATATAACAAATGAAAAATCGCATGAAAGCTCGAGCTTTTAAGGATTTACATTACTTACGATGTTTGAAAATTATTTCAAATTGCACTCATCTAAAATCTCCTGCAATTTTGAGGGAATTTTCAAATATCAATCGTAGTGTAAATCCTTAATTGCAATCCCATTAAAAAAGATGACCCTATATTAATGCGTTTTCTCTTTCCTTTCAAATCAGGAGACGTTTAAAGAGTTTTACATGACGCCCTTATGGCTCGAGACACATGCGTCTTACATCGATAACTCTAGTGTCATAACCGCGGACCAAATAACGTTCAAAGCAGGATCAATACGCGAGGCTCTCCTTTTAAGAACCCCTTTGGTTGAAGCTGGTCTCTTGGAAGATGGAACTCCTCTGAGCGTTGAAATAACAGTAGCTAATGACGTCAGTATTGGCCAAAGTAGTGACAGCGATCCTCGTTATGGTGTGTCGGACGGAACCAATTTCATCGGATTTGAAACAGCAGACCAAGGTAATTATGGCGGCAGTCACCATTTTTTTAATCCCTGTTATGGACTGCAAGCCACCTCCGGGCAGGCTTTGACTGGTAAACAGGTGTTTAAGAAGACATCTCCTACTCAAGTTGCGAAAGTTTTTCCCGATCAATTTGTCTTCACTTTTAAAGTAGACAAGTCTTGGGGTTCGTGTTTCACTGCGCATGGTTTCATCAAGACAGCAAACTATACAAAACGACTTTTGCTAAGCAAAGGTGTTTTTCTGGAGGTTTATAAAATGCACAAAACGGAAAAAGTTGGTATCAAGTATATGGAGGTCACCGTAAGAAAAACTGGTGACTACTAAGCCATAGGGATGCATCTTGTTAAGTGGCAATTTTTTTTTTGTTAAGATGGTGTCAGCGTTTTTTTCTCATTATGAGCTGTGATACTTGTTTAATTTAATGATGTCAGGTATGCAAGTGAATGTAAACAATCATTTGTACAACTTAAACAGCTGTGAAAATAAAACCTCAAAGAAAAAAGTCAGGCCTCAACGGGATTTGAACCATGAACTCTGCAAAGTACCGGGAGCTAGTCGGGTTGTGAGTTCGTATAATATGCCCGTAGATTGTCATTAGTTTGAATCCCTTCCAGGCCTAATAAATCCTTCTCCAAAATGGCGGCCGAAATTCAAATAAGCAAAAATTAAAAACGTATATCAGCACTAGAAAGAACACTTTTACTTTAGTAACCCTGCAATGTTTCAGCATTTCAGGTGTAATATCAGCTGAGAAAATGTAAGTTCAAAATTGACAAAACGACTGGGGGTATAATGCAAACCCCCAGTCATACAAACGTTTGGAAATTTTTCAATTTTCAACTTACATTTTCTTCAGCTGATATTACACCTGAGATGCTGAAACATTGCAGGGTTACTAAAGTAAAGGTGTTCTTTCTAGTGCTGATATACGTTTTTAATTTTAAACTTCACAGTAGGTCGGTTGAGCGGAAATAGCTTTAAAACATTTGGTGCCATATCATGATATTGCAAACTTGATAAGGCTAAAACTGGTTGCAAATAAAGTACAAACCTCAATTCCCTTTTCATATGGTTTGTAGCACCATGGAAGAATTATTAAGGACTCAAAATAGGCTACGGTGATAGAAGTGTCCAATCAGCGCGGGTCAGGATCGCGGGTAAATTGGCGCGGGTTAACTGACTTTCCATTCGACCAAAAATTCAGAGAGTTCCGGAAAATCCGAAAATTGTTGAGTTTCCGAGGAGCAAATTATTCAACCGAAGACATCGGAAATTCCGGAGTGAAAATCAATGGAACGGAAATTTCCAGGAAAAATTCTTCGAAAATTGTTATGTAGATTCGCAATTTTCTATCAGCACTTTATCATTCCATGCCAGACAAAGATCACGTCGACGTGTGTTTGAAAATAAATTCATATTTTACTTATATATTAAATGTCTGTCGATAAATACTAGCTGAAATTCGTCGAGAAAGCGTTTAGTTCAAAATAGCCAATTTGACTGGCCAACTGGAGACACGTCATTTCACTGCAAGCAAATTTCAGTATACATCAGGGAGCTTGCTCCTGAAACAGACTCGTGCAACAGATTTACCCCTGGAGCTTGCTCCCTCATATCAAACCAGTTTCATACGAGGGAGCAAAACTCGGGAGCAAAAGATTTTTTGCGCAACATATTTTTCGCTAGAAATCGTTGGTGCAGACGAGTGAGCGTTGCTCTGGGAGCGTGTTGCAGGAGGCGTGCTACGGGAGGAAGCTCCCTCGTGTGTACCGGCCTTTAGTTTTTTATGTTCAAGGAAATGGTAATAATAATAATAATAATAATAATAATAATAATAATAATAATAATAATAATAATAATAATAATAATAATAATAATAATAATAATAATAATAATAATAATAATAATAATAATATCTTTATTTATACAGAAAGACCGATCAGCAAAAATCGAAGGATTTTGCTGGTATAAACCGGTGATCTGATTACAATTAAAAATACATGTTAAAAAAGAAGATAAGGGAAACGAAAACAGCCTAAGATAAGAAATACTAACGATAAAATAGATATATGTATATTAAGTCTACAGATAAAGACAAATATTGCAATGCTAACTTACACTACAAACATGCGAGGAAACATCCAAATTCAAAAAGTATTTAAAAAGATTCGATTTAAAAGTCTGCATACTAGTTATATCGCGAAGATGTCTAGGTAGCGAATTCCATTCACGGGAGGCAGCGCTCTTAAAACTTGACTGCCCTAAGGCTGTCTTGGCTCTTACACCGTCTATTAGCGAACTATCTCTAAGATTACGATCGCATAGCTCTGAGCGTTTAACTAAATATCCTTTCAGCTGTCGTGGACAGTCTATATTGTTAATGATCTTAAACACCATTGCAATCTCAAGAAACGTCTTCTGCTGCTTAAAGAAAGCAGCGTTAATTTTGATGTCATGTGTTGCGTACAGGTCTTGTGATTAGCACTTAAAATAATACGCATAGCTTGATTTTGAAGACGCTCAAGATGCTGAGCATTTTGTTTTCCACAATCGCCCCAGACTATACAGCCATAATCCATCAATGGTAGGATCGTTTGCTTGTATATCCTGAGGAGCACACTACGAGTGAGGTACTTGGAAATCCTGTTCAATAGTTTCAGTCTGGGATAAACCCTTCGAGATATCGCATGGACGTGGGTATTCCAACTTAAATTGTGATCTATATTCACTCCCAGGTATTTCAGACTATTAGTTTGCTTAAGCAGATTTCCATCCAGAGAAATTTCAATGTCGCGGGATGTGGTTGTAGTGTGTCTTGAGCCGATTAGCATGACTTCGCATTTCTTATGGTTACTTATCAATCCATTTTGTCTCCACCAGTTGGCAATATTGGTAAGGTCTTCATTTACTAAGCGTTCGGCTATGTTGATTTCAGAAGAGGTGGCATGAAGTTCAGTATCGTCAGCATATAGAAATACGTTAGTGTTCCGACATACTTTACAGATATCATTTACATGGATGTTAAACAGGGTGGGTCCAAGGATTGACCCTTATGGAACACCATGAGAAATCGACCTCTTACTTGATTCTTCACCACCACAGGAGACATATTGATATCTTTCTTTCAGATAGCTATTAAACCATTTCAGCTCGATACCGGTTACACCATTATTTCTCATTTTGTTTAAGAGAGTGTTGTGATCTATGATGTCCAATGCTTTCCTTAAATCAAGGAAAGCACTTACAACCTTTTCACCGCTATCGATAGCCATCTTCCACGAGTCAACAGCCTTAATCAAAGCAACTGTTGTCGATGAATTTCGCGCATAAGCAAACTGGTGTTTGCCAATGAGATCAAATTGCTGGGCGTATTGCATGAGATTCAGATTTGCAAAAAATTCGTGAACCTTAGAAACATTGGGCAAAATGGATATAGGCCTATAATTGTCGCACTCTGTAAGGGAACCTCCCTTGGACACTGGGGTTACTCTGGCAACCTTCCAAGACAGCGGAAATTGTCCAGTCAAATAGATACATTAAGCAAGTGAGTTATGTTCCGACTAATACAAGGAGCTGCAATCCTCAGAATTTTCGCTGGAATGTTATCGGCACCTGTGGCCTTCGTTGCATCCATTGTTCGTAGAAACTTAAAGACATCCTCTTCACTCCACCAGGGTGAAACACAAAGTTGGTTTCAGGTGCATCTGAGGTCAAGTTCTGACAGTAAGGAGTTTGCCATAGGAGGTTGATCGGCAAGCAGAGACGAGGCCACAGTTGTAACATACTCATTCAGAGAATTAGCTATATCCTGTCTGTCGTCAAGCTCCTTTCCATTGACCACCAGTTTTTTAATTTCACTGATGTTATGTTTACCTGGGAGGACCTTCCGAAGCGTATTCCAAAACGCTTTGGGTCTAGCACGATTTTGTTTAAGCTTAGTATTGAAGTATATCTTTCTTGCTTTTCTGTTTATGCTGGTCACAAGATTTCGCAGTTTTCTATATTCTGTCCTAATCTTCCAGTAAGCCGTATCGTTTGGCTTTTTTGTGGACTCGATCGCGTGATCTCATAATTCTCAAAACATTGCTATCGAGCCATGGATGCGTTTTCTTTCTTATCCGTTTCCGTTTGGAAGGGAAATGACGATCGATAATTGTTCTCATAAGTGATTCCCACGTACTACACATATCATCAATATTATCAAAGGAGTCTATTACACTCCAAGGAGCCGTTTCCAGAGCGGCCAGGAAACTATCAACTGCGCCCTCAGACCAGGAGCGGGTTTGTTATTATACGATGTTTAATGTGTCGAGTACCAACATATTCATGACGCCATATATAGGATAATGATCACTTAATGTGATATCAAGAATTCCAACATCCTTGAACTGGTCAGGCCTTGAGGTAATCAGCACATCGAGAAGAGAGCTAGAGTTGTTTGTTACTCGCGTAGGTTCGGTAACCATTTGCGTAAGTTCGTTTGCTGCTAAAAATTCGACGAGTCTAGCGTTTTGCCTTTGGTTAGAATCCAAAAAGTTACAGTTCATATCACCAAGGATAATCACCTCGAAATTTCCGCATGTAGTGTAACGCATGACGTCATCTAAATAATCAAACACCTCAAGCGATTCATCTGGAGCTCTGTAAACACACGAGACTAAAAATTTCGTCTTACGTAGTTGCACTTGAATCCAGACAACTTCATACTTATCCTCGAGATCCTTTTCGCCTAGAATATTTTAAACCATCCAAGACGAACAGTGCAACGCCTCCACCACGGCGGTTTTGTCCACGATCACGGCGTTGAACTGTATATCCCGGTATGCTAATTTCAGAGTCCACTATTGAGGCATCCAGCCACGTCTCCGAAACTGCAATAAAATAAGGGAGATTTTCCTTGAAAATCAGTCGCAATTCATCGATGTGGGAAATGATGCTTCTGCAGTTCAAATGAAAAGCCAGGCACCATTTGGCAGATCATAGGTAACATCATCCGCTGTTTCCGAATTTACATAGAAGTTTTCACACCTTTGTGTTATTTCGTTTTGTTGTTGCGGTTTCGAAGAAAGAATCGAAAAGCAGGCAAAGCGCAGAGATAACAAATCCACTCGTCATCACTCGAGGCGAGAGCTTGATATTCGATGGCATTAATTCCGATGCATTGGCAGTGGAACCACATATTACAGTTGTCACAAGGATTCCCTTTTGATTGTTTCGCACTGATTTCTCGCAGACTCTGCGAGGGAACTTTAAATTTCGTGGCTGCTTTCGAAGCATCGGATAGTTCATTCTCATAACCAGGATTAATTTCGACATCACCACTGCGTAGAATCCTATATTCAGCTACATTGAACACGCAGGTCGCATTAGAGTAGTAACTTATCCGCCCTGCAAGAAACCTCAGACGCCGAAACTTTCCGAGATTTTGATGTCTGCCACGTGGAAAGACAGGTAAAATACTTTGACCTTCCTTTGTACTGAAAAGTGTTCGCGGTAGAAAGATAACCTAATCTGCCTGTCTACAGAAGCAGCAATTATCGATGAAACTGTTGCATAAAGTCAGGTTGCATAGAAAGGCACATAATATCACAATAGTGCGGAGACGAAAGAAGCATGACCACCCGCCATCTTCTTTTGTCGTGACTGAACACTGATAGTGATACACTGATAGTGAAACACTGATTGTCATGATAGAACACTGGTCAAAGGGATTGCAGCAGCTACACACACGTAAAGTGCATGTAGTATGTGTGTAGTATTTGTGGGTACTGTGTGTAAGTTGTGTGTTATTACATGCGTGTAAAATTCAATATTTATGACAAATCTTCAAAGGCACTTTATACTTAAAGAAGGATAACTGATTGAAAATCTTGAGTAAAATAATGTATTTTGCTGTTATTTTGTGTCGGTCAAGGCTCAGTTTGTCAGTTGCTGGTGCCCTTCTTGTTTCTCATGGAAAGAAAAAAACATGATAGGAAAAGCTTTTAAACATGAGTAAACTCTGAATGTTTTGAAGTATGAAATATTTTTAATGAATCTGTGAATTATTGCACTGATTGCTGTACACTGTAATTTAAAATTGAAAGCTACATTATGTGTTCATGTTCTGTTTTCTCAGTTAATGCTAGTACACTGTTATTTCGTGTTCATCAAGCTCCAGTTCATCAGTTGCTGGGGCTGTTGTTGTTTCTTGTGAAAAGAAAAAAATGCAGTGGGAAAAGCTGTTGAACACTGGTAAGCTCAGAACCCTTTGGAGTATGAAATATTTATGATACATCTTTGGATTGGTTTATTGCTGTAATTTGAAATTGAAAGTGACATAAAAGGGTTTATGATTAGTTGCTGGCACCGCTTGTTGAGACTGAAATGGAAAAAAGTACTTTACTGTAAAACTGTAAACCAGTTTAAGTAAACTTGTCGATTCTATTGGAAATGTTTGACATTCAGAAGTAAGAAGATGAAGGACTAAACTGTATTGCTGTGCAGTCCAGTAAGTAAATGTTACATGGTAAATGTTTTGTGTTGTACATGCACTTGAAATATTTTGTCTCAAGTACACACAGTTGTGTTCCAGTTGAAAGATTGAATGCAATTTTCTTGCTATGTCACGTCTATGCATGAATTATGCACACACATATTAGTTACACACATTTGTGTGTAAGGTGTGTAGACACTGCATGTAATCTGGTACATGTGCTTTGCGTGTGTGTAATGCTGCAATCCGTACGGCAAAAAGTACAAAACTGTGGTAAAGTAAAATTACCAATAGCTGGTGTTTTTGTACAGTGGAACCTTGATTTAATGAAGTTGCTGGGGACCAGCCAAATTGTTTGTTAAATGGAGGTTTGTTATATCGAACACTTGGAATATATCAATTTTGAGGGGAAACGACCAAATGTTTGTTACATTGAGGTCATAGTTCACCACTGATTTGTTACACAGGTGACTTCTGTGAAAATACTATGGTACCAATGAATATGACATGTAATAAGCTATTGATTGAAAGATTGCTGTCTCTTTACCATAAGGATTAAAGGATTTGTTGACTGTTAATCTGCTCAGCGTTTATCTTCTGTTGTGCGTTGACATGGTAATTCATTATATCGAGGTAGATTTTACGTTTGGGCTTCCGAATTATGTTAGTTTATGTCAAAGAATTTGTTATATCGGGGTTCGTTATATCTAGGTTCTGTTCCATACATTTTACTGTAACATTGGCCGGGACATAGAATATTGTTTCGTTATATCAAGGACTTCGTTAAAGAGAGGTTCGTTAATCGAGGTTCCACTGTAATCATTACATTGTGTGTTTATTTCTTGAATTTTATTATTAGACATGAATGTTATGAATAAGTTAATAATCAAGTACAAAATGTAGGAATAGAATGTGGAGTGGTTGTTAATTTGGGAGGTTATGAGATGTTTGTATGAGACTGATGATGGACTGAAAGGTGATTAAGTCATAACCACACCTCTTGAAGCTAAGAAAAAGGTAAAATGTTGAGGGAGTAAGTGAAAAAAAAAAATCAAATGAATTGATGGATTTATCTTAATTAGTTAATTGCAAACGACCCCACAAGCTCATGTAGCTTTAATACTCATCGTTTTAAAATAAAGGCCATCTACTCATCTACCTGTTGCCAGTACAACATCTGGTGCTTTAGATCTTGGTAAATTTGTTTGCCAATCTATAGATGGATACAAGATTCTAAGTTTGTTTATTAATTTTATAGTAACATGTAATAAAACAGAGTAATCACTGTCTAATGCACTATGTTTCATGGTAGTATTGACTTCACAGTAAAAGGAAGTCACTCGGAAATGGAAATATTTTAAGCCTGTGAACAAGTTCCTTTGTAAGGTGTATGGGCAGCATGGAAATAATGGACTGATGAGCATTTGTTTAGGGGGGGGGGGGAAAATTTGTTTTGGGGGGGAAGATTCCATAGGAAGCTTTTAGATACAGTATTATAGTTTTTTTTTTGTTTCTAATGTATAATAAGAAAACCTGGTATCACAATATAATTACTTAGATTGTACTCATTTTTTATATAAGCAGCAGCAGTTTAAGCACCCTGTTATCTGTACAAAACACTACATGAACACTTTTATCCTTCAATGTCAAATAGATGAGTGCAAAAAGCCAATAGTTTTATAATCTTTTAACTATAGCCTGCAATAGTTATATAGTTTTTTTTTCTTATTTATTTTGTAAATAATCATGCAATATAGCCTTTCAGCTGCTAGATGATACTTTTTTAATAAAACTATCTATCTATCTATAGCCTGAATTTAAGCTGCCTCTGCCGTTCATTAAGTCACTCGGGAAGAGAGATGTCTCAAGGCACTGGGGGGTAATGCTGTCCAATGATGTGGTAATTTACGAAATTTTATGCGCGACCTTCAGTGCAAAAGTGTCTAGACAAAACTTAAGTTTTGATGGACGTCAATCACGTCCACCTCCTTACCGACTGTATGCAAAATTTAGAAAAAGAGGGTCAATAAGCTTTGCAAGGGTCCACTTGTAAAATTATCATTTTACTTTCAGTATGGTCAGTTAGTTCAGTAAATATACCAGAATTAAATATTTCTTGAAATTTTTAACTGAAGACAGGTGGATTGGGTTTCTCAACAGCCATTTGCATGATTGAATAACCCCAAGAGCAAGCTAATCTGCATGTGAACTAAATTGTTTCTGTATGTATTTGTCTTGGGACTCAAGATTTGAATTACATGTAGAAACAGTTGACGTCATATGATCGGTACATGCTCGCTAGGTATACATATACGTGACCCTGGTGGGAAGATGTACACTAACTCATATCTGTCTTCAATGGTCAAAATAAATGACTAACAAATGCTTAAAGTGCACCTAACACCAAAAATTTGTTTTGCTAAAATAATAAGGGTTATTTTGTGGAGTAATTTGGCGAAAAAATTTTTTGATTTGGTTAAATCATCGAATTTTTATACCCTGTCAAAACTGAGTTTCAATGGTTCGCGACCGCGCATGGGGAATCTGGGGAGAGTGTAAGCTGTGATGTCAAATCGAGAACGAATGCTTGGGCTGTCCCAGTCAGGTCTTCTATTTTCTATGAGTGCAGTAGTGATTTTGCCGCACAAGTTTTTTGCTGGGACTCCACAGTCAACAGATTTCTGTTTTTAGTAACAATGTCTTCTACTTCGTCAGATTCCGAAATGAATGTTGGTTCAGAAGACTCTGAAATTTATCATATCGCTGAAGACATGAAGTAGGACTTCACTCGACGACCACCAAGCTTATTTAATTGCTAGTCTTTTGCCGAGCACCCAGCCTCTGGCCAACTAAGAAAAGACAACCAAATACCAGGAGGTAGAAGCTACTATGAAAAGAATATGTAGAATTCATAGAGTAATAAGATAATTTGTAGCCCGGGACACGTGTTTACAATATTTTTGCACCTTCTATCCTGTCTATCTCGCATAGTATATCTTTGAAATAACATTCAAGCCCATTCACTTTCATAGAATTATTTAACTAATGCGTTCATGATGTAGATCAACTGATTATCCGTCTTGAAACAGTGTTTGTATTCTTTACGTGCAATGTGGAAATAAGTGTAGCATCGCTTCCCTCTAAACATGAGCTAATGTTATTGTTGCAGTGAGTTAGAAGGTTGTCGAGACTCAAAGAAGAGTAACTTGGAAAGGAATTGAGTTCTGCCAAAATTACCCTCCCGGATTTCTCTTTCAAATTAAGAATTGACCAAGGAAGGAAACTTAAGCATATTAAGGCAGAGAACATTTGCTCAGAAAAAATTTACTCACTATTCTCCTGCCTTCTGTCTCTGTCGGCTGCGCTGACTGACTGTTGTTTCTCAGATTAGATCCAACAGCGGATGTATGAATCGATAGATCTGAGAAGCAGATTTTACAAAATTTCATCTCAGCAAAATCTCCTCCTCTTCCTAAAAATCGAGGTGTTGAACGAAATCATCTGGTTTTAAATTCATAGAACAGATCAACAAACTCCTAGATGGCTCGCGTTTCGCTTTCACAAAATCGACCTATCGCTTCCTACATTTCTTCACTTCACGTCTATCATCTATAAATAAAATCGGTATGACATGAAGCGTAATACCTCCTGTAAGTTTGTTGAGTAGCTACATCCCCCTTACAATGCTCCTGGCTGGCAAATTTTCAAACTACTTTCTCAGCCTTTCCCCCCAAAACAAGTAAATATGTGAACTACAGAATCATCGTGTTCTGGATTTAACGTCACATCCGGCCCTCGACCCATGCCCCATTAAACTCGGTCACGAACCAAAATGGCGGCATTTGGACGTACTTTGACAGGGCATAAAAACTCGAGGATTTAACCAAATCAAAAATTTTTTGCACCAAATTACTTCACAAAATAAGCTCTCTTATTTTAGTGAAAAAATTTTTGGTGTTAGGTGTACTTAAACAAAAAGCTAGCAAATAGATGAGATGAGACAGCTGTCTGAATGGTGACAGCTGTCTTAAGTGTTTGAATGGTCATGGAAAATTTTGAATGGATGATGCTAGTCATTGAAATCGCGAAAACGAATTTTAAATGGACGATGTCACTTGTGCGTGAATGTACATGTTCATGTAACAGCAGCAGTTATTTGAACAGCTGAATACTTTTTTTTTTCAAATGGGTAACAGCTGTTTTAACCACTGCAGTGTTATTCAAATGGATAACCTCAGCTGTTTGAACAGAGCGTTAGTTTTTTGGAATGCTTAACTTTAGCTGTTTGAATTCAAATAATAACCTCAGCGGTTTGAACAGGTAAATTTTTTGTTTTGAAAGGATAATCTCACTTGTTTGAAGTAATGGAGATCTTTTTCAAATGGATAGGATACTTTGACTACATTTGCTGACGAATGTTTTACCGAATTCGCTATAATGTTGTTCAAACTGAAGTCAGTTTTATATCCACCAGACATCGCAGCGATAAACTGGAAAAGGTAAACATCTCAATCTATCTATGAACATTGTGTGACAATAAAACATTTTAGGTGATAAGGTTGAGATGAGTTTACAGTGTAAATCTTTTTTAAAACAAAATTGAGGGGTCGGAGTTCTCAGGGTCCCAGTTTTTGGGGTCTGAGTTTTCGTGACCCTGAAAACTCAGACCCTAGGAAATAATAAACTAAGAAAAAAGGTTTAAACTCGTCTTGATCTTATCATCTAAAATGTTTTATGGTCACACTGTGTTCATAGGTGAAAACAGCCAAAAAGAATCAAGACATTTACCTTCTCTGGTTTATCACTGTTGCCTCCAGTGGATACAATGAACAACGTACAATATGGTGATTCTGTGTCTTCTTTTTCTTCAGAAAAAAGATTCACCAGCAAATGCCATCAAAGTGTCAGCTGTGATTTTAAACCTTGTTAGTTTTTCACTGTTTGATTGACGCGACAGCGATAAACCATGGATAATAAATATATTGCTTCTTTCTGGCGGTTGCCTATGAACATTGCATGACCATAAAAATTAGGTGATAAGAACTAAGATGAGTTTACAATGTAAATTTTTTTTCAAAAAATGCAATTTATTTTTAAACAATCGAGGGGTCTGAGATTTCAGGGTCTGCGGTCAGGTCTGAGTTTTCGGAGTCTCAGTTTTTGTGACACTCAACTGATGTACTTACCCTTTTGCACTTGTTCGCAAGTGTTTTCAGTCAATCAAATTTATTTTAGTTATAATTTATGTTTTGACTGCTTAAAAATCGGAAGTACATGTAAATATCAAGTATTGATATATTTCAAGTCTGGGGCATGTTACCTGAGTTCTTGTTATGGTTGCTGGATGGAGCATTGTATTTGTCCTCTTAAGCTTAAGAGGTGGTTATTCATCCATGTGTATTGGTAGTTCCAGTAGTTAGTAGTGTTTATTGTGAGATTTGCTAAAAGATAAGTGCATGCTGTCATTATGTTTGTGCAAAGAACATGCAATATCAATGCTACAAGGTTTATTTTCATGCAAGTATTGCAGCTCTTATGATGCAAACTATTGAATTTACTAAGATTTTGTTGTTGTTCATTTGGTAATTAAATGACAGTCAAAACAGTAGTCATGATGAAGTAAAAAATGACACTGCACTATGTTACTACTTACGTTGTGATAGTGCATTTACAGTTGCTGCATGAATGAGGCCTAAAAGCAGATTTAAATACATTAATTTTGTTATTTTGAGGTCTTGTGTAGTACATGTAGAACATGTGCAAGTTACTTACATGTGCTTATAACTACTATGCTGAAAGTCATAAATTAACATTATTTATAGCAGGTAATGAGTATTTTTCCTAAACTTTGTAATGAAAATAAGTGAAGGCTTTCGTGCAAAAAGGGCGTATATCGCTTTTTTGGCCGATTTTCATTTTTTGCAGGATCAAGCTAATTTTTGGCAGACTGACTTGTTTTGACAGGAAAAACTTCGTTCTGTAATTTTTTTGGTTGATTTGCGCTTCGTTTTCGAGAAATAACGTATGCAGAAAAACTCAGTTTTGCAAGCGGCATCTCTTGGATATCTTTTGTTTAAACGGAAAACAAAAGAAACCTTTTGTTTCGCTAAACAATGAAGTCACCGAAGCGTCGCCAGTTTGCTGCTTGTTGTTCAAACCGAGACACGTTTTATTATCCATATAATTACGCATGTTTCTCACTACTGCTTCACTAGCTCAAGCGATAAGGCGCTAGATGAGTCACGGCCGTGTTTGTTTCGACGTGATGCCAGTTCGGTACGAGGTCTGTCGTAATTTTTTTTTTTTGGTTTATTTATCCTTTTTCTTCCAAAACCCGAAACATCTATTTAAAAAGACCGTCCTGTCGAGTTTGCGTCGAGTCCAAATCCACCTTCGAAGAATTCGAGCCGATCGATACAGGTTTTATTATCTATAAAATTACCTAATACCAGGAGGTTTCAGTGTCACTTCGCTGAACGGGCCACATTCGTGTTTGTTTTGACGTGAGGCCGGTTCGATACGAGGTCTGTCGAATTTTTTTTCTTGGTTTATCCTTTTTCTTCCAAAAACCAAAACATCTATTTAAAATAAACCGTGCTCTCGAGTTTGCGTCGAGTCGAAAATCACCTCCGAAGAATTCGAGCCGATCAATACAGGCTTCATTATCTATAAAATTACACAGTTAAGTAAGTGTTACTTCGTTGGTGCAAGCGATAAGGCGTTGACTGGGCGACGTTTGTATTTGTGTTGACGTGATGCAGGTTCGATACGAGGTATGCCCAATTTTTTTTTTCGGTTTATTTATCCTTTTTCTTCCATAGACCAAAACATCTATTTAAAATAAACCGTGCTGTCGAGTTTGCGTCGAAGCGAAATCCACCTTCGAAGAATTCGAGCCGATGTAAGTTTTATCCCCCAGTGTCACTGATACCAGTTTCGATACGAGGTCAATCGATCTTTTTTTCGATCTATTTATCCTTTTTCTTTCAAAAACCAAAACATCTATTTAAAAAAAACCGTGCTGTCGAAGCTACTAACGGTAACCGTTTAGGTTTGAGTCACGTCGAAATCCACCTTCGAAGGATTCGAGAGACGGTACAAGTGTTATGATCATATGATTACCGTGCAACTCTGAGTTTTGCTCCGGTAGGACAATCGATTAAGGCGCGGAAATAAGTGCCGCAATTCTTTTGTCGTAATACCGGTTTCGATACGATGTCGGTCGATCTTTTTTTTTGGTCTATTAGGCTTCATTATCTATAAAATTACACAGTTAAGTAAGTGTTACTTCGTTGGTGCAAGCGATAAGGCGTTGACTGGGCGACGTTTGTATTTGTGTTGACGTGATGCAGGTTCGATACGAGGTATGCCCAATTTTTTTTTTCGGTTTATTTATCCTTTTTCTTCCATAGACCAAAACATCTATTTAAAATAAACCGTGCTGTCGAGTTTGCGTCGAAGCGAAATCCACCTTCGAAGAATTCGAGCCGATGTAAGTTTTATCCCCCAGTGTCACTGATACCAGTTTCGATACGAGGTCAATCGATCTTTTTTTCGATCTATTTATCCTTTTTCTTTCAAAAACCAAAACATCTATTTAAAAAAAACCGTGCTGTCGAAGCTACTAACGGTAACCGTTTAGGTTTGAGTCACGTCGAAATCCACCTTCGAAGGATTCGAGAGACGGTACAAGTGTTATGATCATATGATTACCGTGCAACTCTGAGTTTTGCTCCGGTAGGACAATCGATTAAGGCGCGGAAATAAGTGCCGCAATTCTTTTGTCGTAATACCGGTTTCGATACGATGTCGGTCGATCTTTTTTTTGGTCTATTATCCTTTTTCTTTCAGAAACGAACACATCTATTAAAAAAACTGTACTGTCGAAGCTGCCAACAGTATTAAATCCACCTTTGAAGGATTCGCTCGACTTTAACCTGCAATTTTTTACCTGAAATACCGAAACTACTAAAGCCCGAAACACAAAATTACTAAAACCTGGAACTTATAAGAAAAGCTAAACGCAGGCCGGGTAACAGAAAATTACTAAAACCATAGACTTCCAGTAATTTTTCCCTGACCTGTTGGCAGGTTAGTTTCGACCATTCGCGACTTACGTCGCTCACGCTCGCCACTTCGTCGCTCGAACATTACCCTCTGTTTCGCATTGTTCGATGGAGATAAAAACAAAGGTCGACTTGTAGCAAGTCTACTAAAACCAGGAACACATAAGAAACCCTAACGCAGGATTATAAAGACCCGTACTTCCGAGAATGCTCAAACACAAGCAAGAGAAGTTGTGCGTAAACTATGTGGTGATGATTTCCCGTTATCGGATCATTTGAAATAAAACCCTAAAGAAGACTAACATGGTGGTTGCGGAGGCTTTATTTGACCCCTAAATGATACCGCTTAAAAACGAATTAGCTCTATTACCATTAGGGTTAGGGTTAGGGTTAGGATTTACCAGGCCCCGTTCAGGAAAGGACCCTTGCTAGTACACCAGAATCAGAGAAAGACCGGCGGAAATCGAACTTGAAAACAGAAGTAAGAGCGTTTCTTTTATTACGGTTCTTCGAGACGACCTTAAAAGATATTTTTCCAGCTAAAAATAGGGTGTTTTGTCATGAACAGCATAAGTTAGACCAGAATCCCTGATTTATACCCCTAGGCGAGATGACTAGCATCCTCAACTTTGTCATATGCAAGTTCACCCCCTCTCGGGGTGTGGACTTTCTTTGGGAGTAGAAAGAGGGCGCTTCTACCGGAACGTGATTTTTGTTCTCGAATAGCTCGTGTCTTGTCGTTTAAGATCTGCCATTAAATTAATCATTGTTTTACCAATCACGCTTGCTAGTTCCAGTCGCAAAAGCCGGGAAATAAGGTAAGCTAGCGACTTGTCATCCACGAAAAGTAGGTTTCAGTCCAGTTTAGGGCGTAACGCTTTTATTTTTAGATCCTGAAAATCTTGGCGTTGGCCGCGAAGATGTCCACTGAACCAATTCTCTCTTATTCGGGTGAGAGATCACATCAACTCCTTCCCGGCTCAAGAGTTACATTATTCGCGAAAGTATAATGCGTGGTTCAATTTCACCTGTTACCGGGCATATCCCCTGGGATTTGACATTTTTTCCCTTATATCTGGCGGCCTATTTCCCGCCCCGGGACTGCTATCTACCCCAGCTATGTCTGTACGTGCAATAAAAAAAAGGTGGCAATATCGGTTGCTGTACAACAGCAAAAATGGATGTTTTCTTAAAAAGGCAACGCTGTCCTTGAGTTTATTGAACGAAGGATATATTACGTACATTGAAAAAAGAACTGCAAAATAGCACTGACGATCGAAAAAGTAAATAGAATACAAAATCGTAATATTTCAAATTGTTCTTAAAAGCTGTTACAAAAACTGACTTTCTTTTAAGGTTAAATCGATAGCTGCCATTTTGATCAGAGGGCTAACAAAAACTTTCCTCGATATACAGGTATTACGTTGCACTTGTTAAATGCAACATTAACTTTTCATCATTTGTAAACCTACTGATTTGTATGTCATCTTATACTGTATCAATTTGAATAGCGCGCAATAAAGTTGAACTTGAACTTAAGTTGATGGAGTCAATGCAAATACTCTTCTGTATCCCTTTCCAGCGCCACGTGCTCTCGTACGCGTTCCCCTCCACTGTCCCATTTCTTAAACTAGAATAATCAAGATTGATAAACATTGATTTTTTTTTTATTTGACAACGCAAACAAGTGAAGAAGAAACATGCAAGAAATCTTAAAACCATTTACAAATATTAAAAGAAGACCACTGAAATAAAATGATGACAAATTGAGATATAATTAAAATATTTTTTAACATTGACAGAAAACTTCGAAAAACAGACGCTAAATAAAATACAATACAAAAAAAGCCCTCAGCTAGACAGTGCCCAACTCAATTGTTTCAGTTGAGCCTGCCAGCAGAGCGGGCCTGGGAAAGTAGTGCTGGGCAGTTTCCCGAACCAGGGTATACATACTATTAAAATAGTAGTGCATGCATAGTAGCCTCGGCGTGGTTACCCATTCGGGCACCCCCGCCGGGGCTACAAATGCCGGCACTACAGCCTGTTCCGGAGGTCCCGCCCCTTCACCACTTTCCCTTACACAC